>JASANE010024988.1:0-40603 GCA_030248225.1 Trileptium ribeirensis | reverse complement strand
ACGCTGAACTGAAATGCATGCAATGCCGTTGTCGATACACTAAGCCTAAAAGCCTGAGCCAGAGACTAAGCATAAGGTCCTTATATGAGCTTTATACTTAATCGAAGCCATAAAGTGGAGGCTGCGCGCCCCGACAGCGTTGCACTAAGCTGTTCTTTTTCTAACGATATAACGTCCGACCCTTAAAGGTGACATAGGCCTTCGTTGCGATCACTGACCGATCAGGCAAAGACTGATCTGTTGTTAATAAGTCGATACAATTGATCGTCACACAATGACACAAACTGATGTGAGTTTTTGCAAAAAACATAGAAAAATATGTTTTTCTAAAAATACCATTTAAAATATGGTATGCTACTATAGTTTTATTATTCCTGGAATAGATAGATGATTGTAGAAACCGGCTTAGAAACATTAATACCCGGTATATACAAATTAGATCTATATATTCTGATTCCGCTCAGCAGCAGCTCGAACACCCCGACCTGTTGCCATGAGGGAATGCCAGTTGTGCCATCTAGTCTTTCTTATCAGCAGCAGCTCTAACATCCTGACCTGTTGACATGAGGGAATATCAGTTGTGCCATTTAGTCTTTCTTATCAGCAGCAGCTCTAACACCCTGACCTGTTGACATGAGGGAATGTCAGTTGTGAAATCTAGTCTTTCTTATCAGCAGCAGCTCTAACACCCTGACCTGTTGACATGAGGGAATGTCAGTTGTGAAATCTAGTCTTTCTTATCAGCAGCAGCTGTAACACCCTGACCTGTTGACATGAGGGAATGTCAGTTGTGAAATCTAGTCTTTCTTATCAGCAGCAGCTGTAACATCCTGACCTGTTGACATGAGGGAATGTCAGTTGTGAAATCTAGTCTTTCTTATCAGCAGCAGCTCTAACACCCTGACCTGTTGACATGAGGGAATGTCAGTTGTGAAATCTAGTCTTTCTTATCAGCAGCAGCTCTAACCTGTTGACATGAGGGAATATCAGTTGTGCCATCTAGTCTTTCTTATCAGCAGCAGCTCTAATACCCTGACCTGTTGACATGAGGGAATGTCAGTTGTGCCATCTAGTCTTTCTTATCACTTTCCGACAAAAGTTGTGCTTTATATTGCAATATAAATAGTTAGAATAATGTTGAAAATTGGCTGGGTACCTGTGTTTAGATAGATTAGTCAACGTGTATCATGATGCTGCGTCCACAAATTTATTTTTCAAGTAACTATGTTTGTACATATTCTAGGCATTTCAGGTATATGTGAGTAGATTTTCAATGGCCGTCCAGGCTATTCTGAAGTTTAAAGCATTTTCCGTGTATAAATCTTTAATTGTTGAGTTCTTGGGTGATGACAACAATCCCTATTAGTTCCGATGTAATTATAAATATGTAATAATAAGTTTTGCTGTTATATATTACTTAAATGTTAAGGTGGCTAGTTGAGCTGCCTACCTTCAAATACATTTTTCTCGTCCAAAACTTTATTAATATGCTTCATTGCGTCACCTTTTTGAGGGAAAATTTAAGCTCAATTTGTCGGTAAAAACCCTTTATTCTTTATTCGGGTAAAGTAAAGTCGGGATTTGCCTGTGCTGAAAGAATTATTTCACAATTTTTTAAGTGTAATTTTTGAGTCAAGTACCTAAAAGAATATGCCTCTAATTCTAGGCATATTTTCAAAATGTTATTGCGTAAATTCTGATGGCAAATGATTGAATTTCACACGTGCTTACTACTACAAACAATATATATATACTTTTGCTTCTAAATAGAAAATAATAGTCATTCTGTGCTGTTCTGTGTAGCTATATGAAAAGCTACACAATTCCACAGTAGTGTGGTGAACAATATTTGATAGTTTCTCCGAATAAAGCCAAGGAAATTCTACTTTAGCATGAAAACCTGAACAAAAATTTAGGGATTTCGAAGATGATTTTCTTATACATTGGGTGCCGATCAATGTGTGATCATAATAGATTTGACTTGTATAATAGTCATTTTGTGCTATGCTGCCTATCTAGAAAAGCTACACAATTCCGGTGAACAATATTTGATAGTTTCTTCGAATAAAGCCAAGGAAATTCTACGTAAGTATAAAAGCCTGAACAAAAATTTAGGGTTTCGAAGATGATTTTCTTATATTTTGGGTGGCGATCAATGTGTGATCATAATAGATTTGACTTGTATAATAGTCATTTTGTGCTATGTTGCCTATCTAGAAAAGCTACACAATTCCGGTGAACAATATTTGATAGTTTCTTCGAATAAAGCCAAGGAAATTCTACGTAAGTATAAAAGCCTGAACAAAAATTTAGGGTTTCGAAGATGATTTTCTTATATTTTGGGTGGCGATCAATGTGTGATCATAATAGATTTGACTTGTATAATAGTCATTTTGTGCTATGCTGCCTATCTAGAAAAGCTACACAATTCCGGTGAACAATATTTGATAGTTTCTTCGAATAAAGCCAAGGAAATTCTACGTAAGTATAAAAGCCTGAACAAAAATTTAGGGTTTCGAAGATGATTTTCTTATATTTTGGGTGCCGATCAATGTGTGATCATAATAGATTTGACTTGTATAATAGTCATTTTGTGCTATGCTGCCTATCTAGAAAAGCTACACAATTCCGGTGAACAATATTTGATAGTTTCTTCGAATAAAGCCAAGGAAATTCTACGTAAGTATAAAAGCCTGAACAAAAATTTAGGGATTTCGAAGATGATTTTCTTATACTTTGGGTGCCGATCAATGTGTGATCATAATAGATTTGACTTGTATAATAGTCATTTTGTGCTATGTTGCCTATCTAGAAAAGCTACACAATTCCGGTGAACAATATTTGATAGTTTCTTCGAATAAAGCCAAGGAAATTCTACGTAAGTATAAAAGCCTGAACAAAAATTTAGGGTTTCGAAGATGATTTTCTTATATTTTGGGTGGCGATCAATGTGTGATCATAATATATTTGACTTGTATAATACTCATTTTGTGCTATGCTGCCTATTTAGAAAAGCTACACAATTCAGGTGAACAATATTTCATAGTTTCTCCGAATAAAGCCATGCAAATTCTACATAAGTATAAAAGCCTGAACAAAAATTTAGGGTTTCGAAGATGATTTTCTTATATTTCGGGTGGCGATCAATGTGTGATCATAATATATTTGACTTGTATAATAGTAATTTTGTGCTATGCTGCCCATTTAGAAAAGCTACACAATTCCGGTGAACAATATTTCATAGTTTCTCCGAATAAAGCCATGGAAATTCTACATAAGTATAAAAGCCTGAACAAAAATTTAGGGTTTCGAAGATGATTTTCTTATATTTTGGGTGGCGATCAATGTGTGATCATAATATATTTGACTTGTATAATACTCATTTTGTGCTATGCTGCGTATTTAGAAAAGCTACACAATTCCGGTGAACAATATTTCATAGTTTCTCCGAATAAAGCCAAGGAAATTCTACTTTAGTATAAAAGCCTGAACGCAAATTTTTTCACTGCAAAATCGCAACACAGCCACGTTGTTATATTGATGACGCTACGAATCAAGCGGAATAAAACAAAAGAGAACGTGCGATTCATCTATCCCAAGCAGGGCATCATCTAGGCATGCCATTCCCGGTCTGCTCTTCCCGAAAGCGACCAATTTAAACCACCGTAATTTGGTGGACGAAATATTTTCGCTCGTTCAAATATCGGGAATCACGAGCAGCAACTACCGGTACAATAAATTATGGTCCAACCAGCATTAGCAAAAGCAGCGTTAGCATTTGAAACAATGATGAACGGTTGGTGTTCTTGGTTTTTACTAGTAGGTCTCAGGGTTTTTTGCGTCGCCGGACAGCTGTCAATGTCTTTCTGATCTTACTACCCTTTACGAAGACAGTGATATTATAAAATTCATTTCATCATCTTCTACGACGCCGTAGCGGCGTCTATAATGGATCACATGTGAGTGGTGTCACTTTCATTCAATTCATTTTTTATGTGTCTTCTTCATTTGGAACTTTGCTTACCAGTCAACACGCGGATTGCTGGTGTGGTGAGGCTTGTGGCCTTGAGGTGGGGTGGGAGGGGTAAATAAGACTGGAGGTATGCGACCCTTAGAAAAAACTTTCCCTACCCAACTATGGGCACATATAGGCTGAACGTTTTCCATCATAGCGAAGCACGATAACAAGCAGGATAACCTTAACCAGTAGGAGTTCATTTTTCTACGGTTACGAGGGCAACCGCAGTTTTTGTTACGTTTTGCTAACACTGTTTATGCTGTATCGTTGGTTGATATATGGGATAAAAGTTCCTAGTAACAAAGATATTATAACATTAGGGCACTACAATTTATAGGCTCTCATAAGCTATCGTTAAATATACGGTTTCTGTTTACGTCAATTGTGTAAGGATCTTGATTAATAAACGGAAACCCGGACTAAAGTCCATTTTAGCAGTCTGTTTTGAACTAATGTTTATTGTATTGGAATTTTCGTTGCACAATAAAATGCTTTTAAGAAATACCATAGTAAGCTTGCCTAAAGTCGGCACTTGCTTCTTAACTTAAAGGAATATATTGTGATAATAGTTATCTTTTTGTATATAATTACAAGATAAACTTTTGGACGAAAGAGTCCTAGAATAGTTTGGACATATGTCAACCAAAAAAATTTTTTGGGTTAGACTCAGGGTGGTCATGAGAATGGGAGGGGATGGGAATTGGATGGAATGGAATTATTTTGATTCCCATGGGACTTCAATTCCCACGTGGGAATATTTGGAACCGATTGAAAACTATTAAGTCCACTCCAAACAATTCACCTCAAGTGCAAATTCTCTGTCAGCGTTGATCCACGGTGAATCAAGTTCACTGCGCGTTTGCTACGCAAAAGCCTTGCTCAACATCCCCATCGCTATAGATAGCCAGGATGAGAGCCAGCCACGGGCCCGGACTTCTGCCGCTAGATACTAACTGTTTTTATAGTTTTCATACAGAAGCTGGGTTAATGGGTACAAACGTTTCTCCATTTCTAACACTCCACCCAAGGTACGAACTTTTTCCTTGACACTAGCAACCATGACACTAATATATCTCACGGCAACGTGTCCCAAAAATACAAACATATCTCTTGGGGGACCTAACTACCACTAGGAGCCAAAGTAACACTTGCAGAAAGCAGCCATGATACTAACGTTTCTCATGGGAATTTATTTCTAACGTACAGCTGGTTCTGTCAGTAGATTTAAATCTGAGGTTAGTCTTTTGTTTTATCAAATAAAGCATTGATGAGTCGATAAGACTGTCTTCCGACAAAAAATCATACTATATCCTGCACGTAGCATTGATATCTTCTATAACTTAATGTTCCTAGAAAAATTCGATGGACTGGCCACAAAAGGGACTTTATGACAATTCCCATGAAGATTTCCATGGGAATTCTCACGGAAATTCTTCTTGGGAATGGGATGGAAATTGAAACTCAATTCGCATCACAACCCTGATTAGACCTTGACTAAGTCGTATTTTTTTTGTCGATATAAAAAAGTTGACTATAGGAAACCATCATATAAACTAAAGAGCGAATTGGAATCAGCTCTGTATAACTCACATCTCATTTCAACTATTGATAAGCTCTAGATACAAATTCAGGGAAGGCATGTGTTGTATAGTAACTATTTAACATTAATTATTCTACTAAGATATATATATTGGACTCGCGTACTGCATTACATAACTGTCAATTATGATGCTAAACTATACTGTAAAAACAGTTAATTAGTTGGATATAGCGGTAACCCTGAGGGTCGCTACATTATACGGTTACAAATAAAACAGCTTAGAGCGGGGAGGGGGGTTTGACTTAGGCTTAGTGTATATCTTTGATAAGGATCATAGTTTAGGATAAGGATTAGGCTTAGTATACCGAGAACGGCATGACCATCATTATATTTAAGCCCCTCAGGGTTACTTTGGCCTAGCTATGTATATATATTTGACCAATTAAACAAAATCAGCTAAAACAATACATATAAAATATGATGCAATTTTGTTTTATATCATGCTAATTCTTGTTTACGTGCTTGCAGATGCCACATTTACGCAGCACGGTGCTCAAGAAGGTAGAGTGCACTCATAAGTGGTCTCCGGGGGAGCTCCTCATGGAGTTAGAGGGCTAGACTTCCCCGCCCACATTTTTGCCAATTTTATCCAACTTTTGCAAATTGTACCCTAATTTTTGCTAATTTATGCTACAATTTTTAGGTGAGTCGTTCTGTTTACTGAGTATGTCGTCTGTTGTATGCTTGCGCCTGAGTTTCATTCGCTCGCGCTGTGATGTTTCTTAAAGAACCGGGCAATATCACACAGATAGCTCACCGGCTTGCGTACGGAACTTTCGTGTGCACTTCACAGCTTCAATCCCTAGCGCTGGCTTGCGTTTGACAAACATTCCACGATACATAAATAAAATTCGGGCACGAAAGGTTTAACCAAAACATACAAGTGAAATAAAAGCGAAAATTCGTTACTATGGTAGATTTTGAACAGAATGAAACATTTTTTACTAATAGACGAGATTGTTCCAATCATACAGCAAAAATTTTTAGATTAAAGATATATTTGTTTTGAAGTAATTAAAGCTCAATTTTCACGTAGTTGCGAATCCGCCGATTGATGCGCGTAGTGTTCTATATTGGAAATGGCAAACCTTTTAAGTTAAAGATGTATTTAAATTTGTTTTTGCCAATTTCAACATTTATTTTATCGGTGAAAATAAATATTATTGTGAGTGTTATATTAAATATTCAGCATCCAATCAAATCATTATGTGTAGGATGTTGATAAAGCGAACATACTTTATGACATAATTACGTTCTAAGTAAGAAGAAACCGTGCTGTATAGGCTTGGTTTAAATATTGATTTTTTGTTATAGAAGTAATCGTAATTACCTGAGCTAAATTGTAGAATATGATAAATAAATAGGCATTGCGACGTTTTTGCTGTCATTACCAAATACAGTGTTTACAATTTACGAACCAGAACAGGGTTCATCGGTTTTTAGTACAACAGTGTTACATATAGTTTGCGCTACCATTGCTAGTATTTATGCGGCGCTTTCGTCGCAGTTTCGTCATAGCATAATAGGCCTAAGTAACCCTGATGTCGGAAATAAAATGCAGACCATGCCGTTCTCGATATACTAAGCCTGAGCCTTAACTTAGTCTTAGCCTAAGCTAAAGTCCTTATATGAGACATACACTAAGCCTAAGTCGAGGGGCTGCCGCTCCCCGAACCCATCACTCTAAGCTGTTCTTTTTTCTAACGTTATAACGCACCGCCCCTCAGGGTTACTTGGGCCTAAAAATTTGCTCCGAGTCCGACAGGTTTGGGGTCATTGCGGAATACATTTTATAAATGATAAAATTTATTCCGAATATGTCCCCCGCCAAAAAAGTTGGAATCTGGAGGTACAAAAACTCGAAAGTCATCGCGTCATGCAATAGGGATTGCGAGACAAGAGTATCCTACTCTTATCTTCTCTAAAACTGATCATGAACACTTGGGTTGACTAAATCAAAATTTAGCATTTATCTTCCGTAGCTTGAGTTTGTATTTGCAACCAAACAAGTTAACTGTTTTGGAGATTGCAGTTTTCGAATAAATATAAATGTATAAATGAATTTTTTTGGCAATTTGTACGATCTTTGTACAGAAATATTGGTTTGAAAAAGTTACATAGTGAATGTTGCTTCATAGTTAATGTTAGAATATTAAGCAAAGCGTAATATTATAAAATAGTTGAACGAGTACGAAAATATATTGCATTACATTTCATTATGTACCGTTCAGAGATAAATGCATGCACTTACTGCACATTGTGACATAAATTGCAACTGATACATGTATGAAACATTTCTATTATAATGAAATTGTTGTTCGGCGAGTGAATGTTACAATGTGCAGTAACAGCTTACATGTGGCATTTGTGAGCGAGTGCACACATTTATCTGTCAACGCTGTATTATTTTAAATTAATAATATTCTTTGTTAGTTGGGGTTTTCTTGATTTTAAAGTTAATTTTTAAAAAAAATTACCTGATAAATTTTTCACCCAAATCGGATCCGACAATTCGATATAGAATTCTTCATTCTTTTCGTAATCTTGATCATCAACAATCGCTATCTTGATATATTTCCTGTAAAAATTAGTATATAATATAAAATACGAAGAGGTAAAGTACAAAAAACAGATAACAAACCGTTTATATACCTAGTCCTGTGCTCACAATAAACTATATTGAGTATAAATTGTACTCAGATGTTTTTTGGCGTACTAACCAAATATACACCGAAAATGGTTATGCTAAATATATTTAGCACTGCCTTATGCTTAGCTAAAATTTATCGCAATTATGCTCAATTTTAGGTATTATTATGCTTTTTACGAACTTCTGACAAAATCAGACGCTTAACAATCCGCTTTATTAATGCTAATTTATATTTTAGCATAATTATGCTAAATATTTTAAGTATCAAAAACAAAGCTAAAAATCTACTCGATATTTAGCAATATTATGCTTAAAGTTTATATTTTTAAGCATAGTTTCTTTAAATATTAAACATAATTTATGTTAAGCATTTTCGTCCTCATTTAGCATGATTATGCTGAATAATTCGAATAGTTATACTAAAAACTAGTATAAATTCATACCTAATATTTAGCGTAACTTAAACAGTTTAAGTGTATATATTTGTGAACAAGTTGTTTCTATTTCCAGGTCAAAGTGAAGTAGATAGTCGAAATATTATAGGTTCAGCTCTTTTAATTTCGTATACTAAAGATTCGGGCAGTCAGACGTTTACGGAGGTCGCAATGTTACGAGCGTTTTCATGCAAAAGTGACAACAGGCAAAGTGCTCCTGTTTCAGCTCAGAAGTAGTTTGTCGTTTGTTCAAGAAGAAAGACATTTTGAATAAACTTACTGAAACTGGTTTCTAGTTTCAGAAACAGCTCGCATGGAGCTAATTTGCATAACCGTAATTTAGTTCTATTTAAGTAAGACCTTTCTTAGGTCCACAGCTCAGTCACTGTCCTCTGCTGATAAGTCAGTCGCATCATACTACATTATAATCATCGCCATGTTTCTTTGTTATGTTTGGTTTTTAATAAAGTGTTCATGGACTCTTTTTGCTCACGCTACAAGCCGTAGGACCAGAGAGTCTTACAATGGTGAACCCGAGGTACGCTGGTCGAAACGAAACGGACGCTCGAAACGACGACGACGCCAAACGGTTCTCCAGCGACGATAATGCAATCGGCGCACAAACCGTAAGGACAACCGACGACCATGGACGTGGGGCGAGCGACGGTCAAATGATCGATAGCGACGGTGCTTCAATGCAAACAATATTATGCCTCGAAGTCAACGCGCAAACGATCCACAGTGCAATCGTACGGTGATCTATCGGTGCGCAATTGAACAAACAACGACTCATCGATCGCAAAGCCGGACACGGTGGCACATCGGTCACATCCTCGGAATACTCAAATCGGCGTCGATCACGGTAATCAGGGAAGCCCATCAGCTTTATTGCTGTATGGTGGAGCTGTCGAAGGCCGTGACGGATTAGGTTTTACCTATAACGATGTCAACCCGGTACGACAATCGCAACCGAAAATCTATGGTCAATCGTGGCATTCCCATAGATCAACAACGACGACACGCCAGGTCAATCGATACTACCATTTTGCGTACCGAATCAACCGACATCCAAAGACGGGGTCAACGCGTAACCAATACAATCGGTGCAAAGCAACATTGTCAACGCATAAGCAATACGGGGATCAACTCAGTCGGTGTAACAGAACGGTATCAGCGAGCAAACGATTTACGTCGACTCATCAGCCTGGAGCTGAGCTAAACAATCCAGTAAAGCTAAACAGCCTTCTTCGAACATTGCCGACTCACGTCATCGTCGAGAGCGGTGTCAATGTCAACGACCGGTACGATCAAATCAAGCGCAGCAGTGTTGATATCATCACAGCAAGCGATGAACGCAAGTTGCGTCAACTCCTAGCCGAACAACAGCTTGGTGATCGAAAGCCATGAATCGCATTACAACACCTACAGCGACTCGCGCCCAATAACGATAGTTTGGTGCGACTCCGATTCCTGGAAATGCTTCCAGATTCCGTCCGAATGGTACTCTTTTCACTATCCGAGTTGACGATTGACAAATTGGCCGACACCGCAGACCGCATGTTGGATCAATCAAAGGATAACGGTGCCAGCTGCAGTACGGTCAAGTATAATGATGATCGATTCGATAAATTCGAAAAGCGTCTCGACAAGCTATGATCAATGGTCGAGGCCATGCATCCACGCGAAAGGTCAATACAGCGACGAAAGCCTCAACGTTATGGAAATAGTAGGTGACGGAACAACAGATCGCATTCACCCTCCCGACAGCGAAACCATAACAGAGATCAATCTGCTATTTCCACTCACGTTTCGGAAAAGATGCGATTAAATGCCGACAGCCGTGCAAATGGAACAATTGGAACAAATCGGGAAACGACCAATCTTCGTCGACGGCGCGGCACCCGTATACATGGTATACATCAACTGCCAATTTTCAGGCGTTTTTGTTCAATATAACTACCAAATTGTTAAAAGGCGCGGATAAATAATGATTGTAATTATTTATTTGGTGAATCCGTCGGTGGTACTCATTCGTTCAATATCACTTACTCAACTTCATCGTTATCGAAAATAATTTCTCCATCGTGTGCTTCGTAGTCACGACCGGCAAGTGCTGTTCCATCGGTGGTACGATACGGAATTAGGACCTTTCCGCGAGCGCCTGAATGCCGCATAATTTTTACGTAAAAATCGCCGCAATTTTCCACCGCTGTAACTTCCGGCTCTTCGAATGCAAATACACCGGCATGATCGTCATCTAGGATCATAACTGTGGCAGTGTACGGCGGCTCGAGTTCAGCAATCGGCATTCCGCCTAGCTTCGATGGATCCAGCTGAAGTCCGTCCTTTGTTCGAACCCGAATATTTTCCAAGTGAATGTAGAAATGTTCGTCTTCTTCAAAAACGTCGTCGTCAATAATTTCAATCGGTATCGTAGCATGGGTATCATCAGGATGCATCGTAATTGTCCCACTACGTGCAACGTAGTCAGAACCTTCGTTGGCCGTCCCGTCTTCCGTCCGATAGTCGACCATAATTGTTGTATCCGGAGGTCCACCTTCACGAGTGACAACAACATCAAACGTGCCAACATTTTCCAGAACCGTGTAGTGTCCTGGATCGAAAAATACTTTACTCGTGTAGCGTGATTTAATGTCATCTTCCTTTGTAAGAGCTTCCATGCTTTTATGATGTTCTTTTTCAAGTTTTCGCTTGATCACATTGCCACCGGCGCCGACAAGCTTTCGTGTCGCTTGAACGCGGTAGAAGGCACGCGATTTGGGACCCCTATTTAGCATTTCGTACTCAGCCATTTCCTGGAGAGCGCTAATTTCAGTGTTGGGATGCTTTCTGCGAAGATCGCGAAATATTTCCATGTATTCGTTGCGAGTTCGCTCGAACGCTGCGACGTCGGGATTTGATGGTTCAGCCGCCAACAGGTGACCTGAAAACAATTTCCTTCAGTTGCAGTAAATAAAGTTTTATATACTAAGCGCCGCAAGGGTGAAATCCCAACAGCAGTCTAAACAACATTAAGATGTTTAATTAATTTTTTTTGTAACGCATATTACCTAAAAATCTAATTTTTTGATATAAAGGAGAATCAGGTGACGAGAGCCAACAAATTTAGGACTAGCCAAAAGAAACAAGTACTTGGTGTGAACCAAGGGGCTTGATATTTAAGTATAAAAATTTGGGTTGTTCTCTCTCTGAATGACATCTGGTGAGATTTCGGCAAAGACTTATGACCCTATCTCCGAACCATAAGGTTAGCCTCATCCGAGAATCCGTTCCAGAGTGATCGATTTTGAAATGCAAATTGGCAAAGTTACTTGTTTTATATAGTGAATTAGTGAAAAATAGGGTTTTTTGATGAAAATAAGTCACAACGCATAGTGAGGCATTTAAATTCTCAAGCACGCACCAGCAAGCATCCAGTTGAAGATTTTGAGTAGTTTATTTCATTGATTGGATCAGCCGTTGTTGAGTATATGAGTGTCACTGAGCTCAGCGTAATTAAATATTTTAAGCCCCAGCTAGCATGATAGCAGTTGCGAATATCGATTTATAACTGCTGGGTTGAAAAGACTAGGTCATATGAAACACTAAATAATGATAAAAATATTTTGTAAGGCGCCTTTTTCGCATAAGCGTGACAAAAACACTAGATATGAATGTCAATAGAGAAGTCAGATGCTACAAAATTCATGGTCAAATAGCCGGGAACAGATGAGTTTTCAGTTAAGATTTGAATTCGGATAAATGTAGGTTTGGATTTTGTAAAATACTTGGTAAGATGTTCAACTCCGATGGACAAGAACACAAAAAATTATTGTTTCTTGTTACGTCGATTCGAAGTATTCGCTGATTGGCAAGCTGGGCCGCTGACGATTGATTTAACATATCAACAATACAAAATGGGGTGTTACTATTTAACGCATTGTAAATGAGCAGAAGTAACTTGTACTTAATTCGTCGATCTAGTTGCAATCAATGTAGTTCCCTCAAGACGGGGTTTATATGTTCATGTCACCGAGTACTGGAAACAAATCTGGCCACGTTGTGGCGAAGGCAACGAAGCGGCAACAGGTAAACCGATTGTAGACCACCATGCAGTGCATTACATTAGTCAATTCGAGAGCTGACGAAAGCCCTGACGGTTGAGGTAGTTTCGAAGTCTTGCTATTTCTCGTAGCTGCCACGTACAAGATCCTGCTAATTCTGCGATATGTTTTGGCTGTGCCAATTTGGTGTCAAATGTAACGCCTAATATCATTATTGTATCAGTGGGATTGACCGTGTCATCTCAAGTCTAGGGATGCACCCGCAGATTTCTGCCGACAAAAATATACGAGTCCAGTTTTCGATTTGTTCAACTTTAACTTGTTGTTACAAAACCAAGTGTACAAGGAAACGAACAATCTCTGCACCGGTGTCACAACTAGAGGCTCGTCACCGCTACAAAAGGATTTATATAAATGAATGTCATCCGCATTGCTGTGAATGTTGAACCCAGCCGCAGTCCAGATTTTGATCGCCGGAGCAAAGAAGATGTTGAAAAAGACTAACCCAATGACTCTGCCTTGCAGGACTCCACTCTAAATTCGTCTGACGCTGCTGCGTTCTAGTTTGAAGCGTTTGACAGGTCTGCGCTAATTGCGTGGGTAGAACCCCACTATAATCTCGTTTCAATGGCCTTTAATTGGATTATGAGTGTACCTTTAAAACAACATTTTACAATTCTTTTTATCTAAAGACGATTGATTGCTTTAGCAGTTATTCATGGTGAGCTTCCTTTTTATTTTAGTTCAATGGTATCGATCAAGTTTTGCAAGGATATTGCATTGCCAACCCAACATTCTTAGCGATGCATTTAGTATATGTAAATCTGCCTATGTCATCTGTAAGGGCCAGACGTTGAACGGAACAGTTTAGTGGGTGTATTGGTAGTCGACCCCGAAAACCATTACCCCCCGAATTAAGTTATTCTTTTGTATACCGATATAGCGTCCGACCTTTAAAGGTGACAGGGGCCATTTCATCAACGTCCAGGCTTTTGCGCCATCATAAGAAGGCGAAATCATTCCCCTGACAAAATTAGCGTAAACGTTTACTTTTGTGACATGCAGCAAACGAACTCGACTTGGTTTAAGGTTCAACAATGAATGCTTTTACATATATATTGAAATCGTATTTAGCAATCGCTGCTGTTGAACTAATTGTTGTTTTATGGTTTGAATAGATTTATTGCATAAAAGAAACAGTTCGTCAACGCAACGGTCCCGAGCAACATTTAGATATCTAAGTGTTCTTCTGTTCCGACTGTTGGCACGTTTTTAAGGTGCTTTGCGCTCTGCCACCGACCTAAGATTTTTCTCACCATTTTATAACGAAATAAAAAGTTGTAAAAATAACCAACTTTCTTGAAACGGTAGATTATTAAATTTATACCGATTTATAAAGTTGGTTAATTTTATACTTTCTATTTGCTTTAAAATTTAACATTATTTTAAATTAAATTATTTTAACATTACTATTGTAGAAAAATGATTTGTTGGGTATTAATGTCATAACCGTCAGGCAGTAGCATTGTTTTCGACCTTTCGTCTGACTGTCTTATTGGTCGTGCCATGTAGTAGCCATGTTAATACCATTGACTCGACCAACTCTAGGTTCGCCGTAATTCATCCTCATATAACATGTTTAACACCTCCAGTTATTGTCTAATCATCGTCTTTCACAACTGGTGCCCGATGTGTGATGCGAGACTATGAGTATATAAATTCCGCTACACATTTCGATGCATGAGTTTACTAAATAAATGATTTCTTAAGAATGGAAAAAGAGACAATAAATTGAAAATTAAAACAATTCCAACAACCGTTAATTAGCTCAGTGACCGAATGGTTGGACGCTTGCGTTATATCCGAGTGTTCCTGGGTTCGAACCGCAACCTATACTCATCATTTTTCACTTTGCCATGCAAACGTTAATGACAGAAGATGATCAGAAGGAACATGAATATAACTTACATGCAAGCAAAAATTATATTGAAGAGCTTTGTCTTTATGGAGCTCATTGCGCAAAAGACTGGAACATTAAGATGTATATGAAACCGCTAACATTATTAGCTGCTGTGACCCATTCTTATTAAGTAAGAACACGCCAATTGTTAAGAAATTTTAGCCAATTTTAAATTTTCAGGAGCCGAGCTTGCTTATATTACACTAAACTTAGGCTTATCCTCCTGCTGTCATACACGAAAGCAGTCCACGTTGAAATGCGCTTTGTATAACCTCGACGTAGCTTTTATATCGCAATTATACTTTTTGTTAGGGCCGATTCAAACGTTAAAATTTTCACATCAGTTATAGATGCCACAGTGGTTTCACCCGATTATTACCTAGAGAGACAACTTTCAAAATAGATTGACCTACAGCTTTGTAGGGAGTATGTCAGAGCACGCCTCAGGTTTTAATGAGAGGGATAGGGAGAGGTTTTGTTGAGGTTTTGTTGTTCCATTCTATCCGCTCTCAAAACTGGGGAGAAGCCGATATACCATACCACCTCCACAAAACTAAGGTTAGATGTTTTTGACAATTCACAGCTTCATAAAAGGATGTAAACAATAAAGTAAACAAAGTTAGATCTAACGCAAGTTAACATTAGAGTACTGGGGAATGTCATAGTTTTTTTTCGTTCTTTTTTTCCTTTCTTACTGTTAGTATTTATGTGATGTTTTCCAAAACGCGTCATTTACAGCTTTAATAATAGCTTACCATCAACAGCATTATGCATTTCAACATCGCCGTCTTCGCCAGTAACTTTGGTCGCAGTCGCTCCACGAAATCGCTTGCCTAAAATTTGCTTCGGATACAGCTTTCGATCAGCAATATAGGCGGTGAGTACAGTGAGTGGAAAAAATGCAAACGTTACAACGCCCTCCCAAATATCAATTTTGCCGGGACTCGACTGTGCAAGAATGATATAGAGCCAAACGTATGCAAAAATACTCCACGTTGCTGTAACTGCAAAAACTTGCAAATGTCGCTGCCGTCGCGTCGACGGTGACGGAATTACGTAGACACAAAGTGCAATTATCATAAATAGATTGAATGCAGCTGAGCCGACAATTGTGTTCGGTCCAAGCTCACCTGACTCAAAATTTCGTCCAACTACTTCGATTACCGAGAGCATAATTTCCGGCGCCGACGATCCAAGGGCCATTAGGGTTAAATTCGAAACCGTTTCATTCCATACCCGAACGGTTACGTTAAAAACTTCACCATTTGATTTTTTCACTGTAATTTGACGCTCTTTCGATGTAATAACTTCGATCGATGCCATAAAACGGTCGGAAATAATCGAAACTCCCAAAAACATATAAATCATCGTTAGTAAATAGAGTAATGCCCGGCCCACACGATCGCCGGTCCCAATTCCGCTAACCGGTTTCCATGCTGGTAATATCATACCATCGGTGCATGCATCGGTGTAAACACTACAATTTTCTTTCTTATCTGGTGACGAACTGCTAGTCACTGTATTGATACTGAGTGTAACTAGGAAAAATATTGCCAAAAATAAATTAACTAATAACGAATGTAATATCGTTGTATTAGGCATTTTTTTTGTCTTAAAGTTCGATCCGCAGCTACCTAATATATATATTCTTATATTTTCTGCTTAAACGAGTCGTAAACTAGTATTATAATATTTAAATTATCTTTTTTTTTAAAGTTATAAATTTATATTATTTAAATAGAAATTAATTTGTATTATTTTTATT
Source organism: Trileptium ribeirensis (assembly GCA_030248225.1). Lineage (NCBI taxonomy): Eukaryota > Metazoa > Nematoda > Enoplea > Enoplida > Thoracostomopsidae > Trileptium > Trileptium ribeirensis. The sequence goes on along the minus strand of JASANE010024988.1, from coordinate 24,112 downwards.
ACGATAAAAGTGTTATATATAATCTGGACTAAATTTCACGACTTTTACAGTTTATTCATCAAATTGCGATATTATGGACGCATAAAATATTTTTTTTACTTCGCTTTATGACCAATCATTAATATCAATGGAATTCATAATTTCAGTTGAAAAACTTGTAACTTAGTAGGCTTAAGCTTTCCACCTCAACAAGTAACGTTAGTCGAATTATTTCTTACATGTTATTTTAATTTGATAGTTATTAATTTATAATAATTTATTGTATTTATTTATTGATATTATACTATAAAATTATTATAATTTTATATGATAATTTGGCCTTTTGGTATACATTGTCGGTATAACTCAAATTTGTTCTGAAATTAAAAAAAGATATATATGTATAAGTCGTAGGTGTTCAATGTCTATCGGATTGGTGTATTGAAAATTTTTGCAAATGCTGCCCAAATCACTCAAAATTTGGTCAAATTTGCCAGAATTTGCATAATATACGTATATATTTAGACTAAAAGAATAAATTTAGCAGAATATCGTTAAAGGCTGACAGCGGTCTGGCGGTAAACGGCTTGCACGATTGAAGTTAGCCTCTATCTCTTACAGCAGGTCCACAGGCGTTTTTGAAAGACGATTAGATTAGATGCTAAACATTACACAATGGTAGTTTACTAATGAAACTCGCAGCGAAGGGAAACAGAGAGACATAGAGTGGGTCTTAGTGGCCATTGTAAGGTTTTGAATTCAGTACTTTAAAGTCATACAATAGAAACAACCCAGCGAACGTGTTAGGCGGAAAGCTGCAACCATTGTTGTCACATATCAACACCGTAGAACCATTATTTCTTCATTCAATGCTCCAGAAGACAAAACGACACTCAAGAAACAAACTAGAGAAGAAGATAAACGCTGAAAATTTATAAATTACAAACTATTAAAAGAATTATAACTTGGATAGTGGATTTTACGTTGTAGGCCCCTAGCAAAGGCCTTATTTAATGAATGCCATGCATATAACATTGCTTTCAGTGTATGCAGAAGTCCTGAAAGCCTATGGACATATTGCATCACCTGCATACATCAATATCTTAAATGGCAAATTTTGACTATTTTGGGTGCCAAAATTTAACAAATTTAGCCCTGGAACCGTCCAGCAGGATTAATTACATACTCAATATGTTTTTAAAACTTTTGGTGATCTGGCGTGCTTAACAGCTATCCTATAATACCATTTGTTTATCTTAACAGCCAAGAACTTACTTTGTAAAAGTTTAAAAAATATATCTTTTTCCAAATATTTTTTAAGCTGGAAAATAGCTTAAAAATAGCCTCTCTAATAAAAATGTGTAACAGCAATGTTGTAGCTCTCAATGAGAGGATTATGCCTCCATTTTTTGATCCAATTCCACTAAAAGGTTATAAATTAAAGTATTGGTTGACCGCTAATGGCTAAAATAAAAAAATTTCCCAATTCGTTTTGGTTTTGCGAGAATATAGGCAGGAAATCATTGGAGCAGCCCAAAAACAATGCTACGCGCACATTTCACTGCGCGATGAAAAAGAAAAAATTACGGTATTCCATCAATCTTAAGAAAAGCTCTACGACTAGCAGACGAAAAAACGGATATTTTATCTTAGCTGCGTGCTATTTTAAGAAACTCCAATAGCTTCGTTCGTTTCAAAATTTTAAAAATTAGCGTCGTAATATAGGTAAATTAATATTATAACTACTAATATTTCATTGGTCATGTTTCCAGGCATAATATATATGTAGCAGGATAAAGTGAAAAAAAGTCATAATTTTAGCATAAATACTGGAAACCTAATATAAAATAAAAATATATCACACCGGGTAACGCTCGAATTAGCAGCCGGTGGACTATAAAACTAGCGCCTAGACATTGTAACATGTATTATGTGAATAGTTTTGAGGTCAACTTTAAATTTCAAATTGTCAAGCATAGCAATTCACCATGTTTTTTCACTATAAGTTAGAAAATTTGAATCAAGTTTTGATCGAATGTTTCACCAAATTTTGAGCGAAAAGTTTGAACGTGTGAAGTCACTTTTAGATTCACTAAAAAGTTTATCTAACAGTTTAATTAGAAATAGTTGCCATTGTCGCATGAAAATTATGTTGGTTCTTAAAGTGCAAAAATATTTTTATCTATAGATATTGTTCAATGCTTCTCAAATGTATTAATAACCTAGAGATGGAATCAGCCTTGTTTTGCAGTGCCTGATTTAGCTAGCACGTGGGTTCCCGTCAACACTTCTCTTCGTGTCTCTGTCTACAAAATCTGTACTAATCGCTATTATTTTTTGTCCGGCAATTCAGTACAAAAATTCCTTGGTAGTCAAGAGACCCCAAAAAACTCGGGCTTGCACATGTAGCTGGGTACGGCGGCTATGAAATTTGGCACTGCGGTTTTGTTTGAACACAGCTTGTACGATTATTTCAATAGTTCAGCAATGCTTCGGCTCATCATAAAATGCCAGCTCTCGAACAAGCAATGCATACATTTTTTGGTTTTATGATTGTCAACGTCTTGAAGCGGTTTTAAAAACTTTGAAATTTAAAAGCATATCGAGATTATAAAAGCTATCAAATTCTACAGAGAGTGTTGATGCTTAAACAGATTCGGTATGTCATAAAATGTAACATTTTATATGTACACAGAGATGAACATAAATACAACTATGACATACGTATGTTTATACATATATAATATATAGTATATGTCTATATATGTACATGTAATATTAATATATTTATTTATTTATTTATTGAAACTGTCTTCTCGCAAAAAGTTACGGTTTTTGCCGCATAATTTTGAGATTTAAGCAGAGAATGAGTGACATCTGAAGGCTGTTGTAAAATGTGGCTTGTATGATAGCGTAACTTTTAGCAATTTAGAATCCAAAATGGTCGAAAAAATATTTTGTTGCTACTATAAGTCATCGAAAACTTAGCATAAGATATTTAAAGAAATATTAGTGTGAAAATCTTGACATATTTTTGGTATCAACAACGTGGTGACTGGCAACAACAGCAACAACTGACAACAGCAGCAACAACAGCAGCACCAATACAAGGAAAAATGACAACAGCAGCAACAACTGGGTGACCGAGAACGGGGTCACTCATCCAAGGTACCATATTGGGTTAGTTGGAAAGTTGCTTTATGTGTTCTGTAGCTGTAAAAATTATACCTCTAAATTAAAACGCTAGCTTTTTAGTAAATTAGTTAATTAAAACACCATATAAATCCGCTAAAGTGTAACTTTAGGACGAGAAGGCAGCACACGGGAAGAACAGGCTCCCTTTACTATTCGAGAAAAAGGGGCCTCCAAATTTCAGGTAGGGTCTTGCCCAGTTTTGAGTAGATTTCTGCGTCTCTGTTTTATGATATTGCAGAGTAAACAACAATTAGGGTAATTACAAGTTTCCAAGTTTGGGAAATATAAATACGGATAGCTTCAAGTCATAATTTCATTGACCCGTTTAGAGCAATCAACATTGCTCTTCGTCGGATTTTCGGAAGGCTCAAAAAGCATTATCAACGTTTCAAATTTGTTTAAAGAAAAACCTGTGCTGCAATAAGTGTTATATTTTGAAACAAGTGTCTCCCAAACAAACCACCAGGTTAGAAACAGAGAACAGCAGCAGCGGCATTTGTTAACAACGATGATAAACAACTCATTTGATAATAAAAGTTATAAATCATTGCCTCGAACAAATTTTCGACAGTCATATTCAATGCGCAAATTTGTGTAAAGCAGTGTAAAAGCTATTTCATTGTAAACAACATATAATAAAGCATAGGTGCCCATAAGGAGCAGAGATGTTATCCCCATCCCATAGAGGCGGAACCCTGACACTAAGCCATAATTACTCTCTTGATGCTGCATACCCCAGCTCTAAGGCCACACCGCCCCTCGCGCTACCACCACTCCGGAGCCATCTGCTTCCTAAGCGGACGGACATTGAACACCTATAATATACAGATTTGTAAATTTAAGGAAAATATTTTATTTGTAAACTAAATAAATATTAAATATGTTTGTATTGTATATATTATTATAAGCCGAAAATTATTAGTAATGTTCTTCCAGAATGACGATCTGGCTGTTAAAGCAAAGATTTATTAGCATAAAATATGATATGTATTAACATAACTAGCCGAGAATTCAAAGATTTGCACGCATGATTGTGAATGGTGCCGAGAATTGTAGCAAGTGTTTTCTTCAATCAATATATAATTTTATATATGTCCACTCGAACCATATTGACCAGTAGAATGTAACGCTGTTAAACTTACATCGATTTATTAATAGGTTAACTAGTTGCGAGTATATGTGAAAGTAAATATAGGCGATAATTTCGTAAACCGATCGGACGGATTTTGGCAATTGCCTTAGCTCTGAAGTTATATTCAAACAGTTAGTAAAATTATATATATAAAAATTTTATAGATTATTTACGGTACCATTGCCAAGTTTTGATACCTAAAATAAGGACTTTTTATCATAAACATGGCCATTATAGACATTTTCTGAATTGTCTCGACGATCTAAGTGGGATGCTGTCAAAATGAAAACAGTATCTTGACAATGATTATTTTATAACTGGGCTATAAAAGGAAAGACCCGAAATAATCATTATTCACGGTGACCCATAAGTAAGGAAAACTGTTTGACCTGTCGTAGCTTAACAGCCATTTGAGAAAATTTTGTGACTTTTATTTGTTATATACAAGCATTATACTTCGGTATAAAAATTTATATGGCTAATTGGCGCCTTTCTCTTAGCGACAAAGTTCCAGCAGTACGACTGTACTCAAAATCCATTCATTTGGAGTTTTTAGCTCATAGAGCCATTATGCGTCTTCGCCTGATTCGAGCTACAACTGTATTCTTGCTCATAATCGAAAATTCGATGCTACTAGATTAGTATTGGACTTGTCTAAACTTGGTCACCCACGCACAGCCACTAGGGCTGACAATATTGCTATTGTTTCTGACATGCTTGCTCAATCGCCACACAAGTCAGTTCGCCGGCTGTCGGTGGAAGCTTTGCTGTCGAGGATGACTGGTCATCGAATCGTCAAGGCGCTAGTACTGAAGCCATGTATTTATTCCGTCTGCAATTAATACTTCAACTAAACGAATATGATTTTGACTGCCGGGTGGACTTTGCTGAAGAATGAATGGCAAAAATTGACGATGATCTTGATTTGTCTGATCGAGTTATTTGTTCCGACGTAAGTTCACTCATGCTGAAAGCTTATGTACATCGTCACAATTGCGTTTCCTGGACCAAGGAGAATCCTCATAAAACACTTGAACACCAGCTCCACGCTCTTGGATTGACTGTTCGGGTGAGAATGCTCTCTGGAGCTTTCAGTGGACCTTTCTTTTTCAACGAAGCTGTTATATGTGACGGTTATTTGCGAATTCTGAAGTAATTTTGTCTCCAATTTGAACAGCAAGACGAGTGAGGCAAATTTTTGTTCCAACAGGACAGCGTACCTGCTCATTATGCCAAAGTTTATCCGAGAATGGTTGGATGTCAATTTTCGGGATCGCTGAATCAGACGTCGTGAACCTGTTGAGTTGTCTGCCAGTTCCGCGGATTTGATGCCTCCGGACTTCTTTCTCTGTGATGTCCCGAAGGAGAATGTTTACGGAAGAAAGCCTAGCACTGTGGAACAACTGAGGAAATTAATTGCAGAAGAACTTGGTCCGATTGACACATAACTATTTCGAAACATTTCCTTATCTGTGCGATTTGGTCTTGAAAAAATATTAGAGGTTGATGGAGTCCAGCTATTGCTGCAATGCCAAGATACTTTAATCTCCTAAATTTATATGTTAACAATATTTGATTGTATGTGATTTTCTCCTTGTGCTTCTCTAGGGTCTCCTCTTATTTCAGTAAGGCTTTTTAGGACAGAACTATGAAACTAGGTAAGCGCGGGTATCAACCATAGCTCGAGGAGACTTTTTAGAATTGTATCGTTAGGACCTAATTAATCACGATATTCCCAGACGTTAGTTGTCAAGTGTAGCAAGACGGAGTATTTTAGGGGAAAATGGAATATCATGGATGGGTATCCAACCTAGTTCGACGAAAACGACATAATTTTGATTGCAAGGCATATTCTAACAGATTATTGAGGTAGATGCTGAAGTGAAATCCTTTTAAACAATATATAGCTTTAACTTGTTTTCTAGTTGGGATAAACGTATAATTTGACGATTGCTTAAAGTTCTTATCTTGCGGTTAAATATTGAATCTGCTAAGTTATTTTGCACACAAAACTGCGCTAAAGATACTACATTGAAGCCGTAACAGCTACTATGTCTCAGGTAATTGAAAGCATCGTTTCCGCATTATGATTATAAGAACAAATCATGCCGCCAAAGTCAAGCTAAGGTGTGGAAGCTTGGGGAATAAAGCTTATCCAAAAGCTCATCCGTAGGATTAGTATATCGAGCACGGCATATATAACCTTCATAACCTACTATGGTACATTTTTATAGCTTAGCTTGTCTTAATGTGACAAACAGGGAGCTTAGCTAGGCTCTGCGTGACGAACAGAGCGTCCGGCTGATCTGTCAATTGAGAAATTTTATTTAATATTGTGCTTTGCGTAATAGCATTTTTTCTATAGTATTTCCACACTAATGCTGAGTTATATATTTGTATTAATTTATACAATTAACGTTTTAAGCTGTATGCCACTTTTGGGGCATTATTTAGATACGTATAGTAAAACGTAATTTTCGCGGACTAAAAATAGTCTCTGGCTTAAGTTATAGGGCTCAACTGAACGCCTCGTGACAAAAGCACAGTCCGGCTCGACACTCGATGACAAATGCGTAGCCCAGATAGGCGATTCAAAATTTTAATAGTCGAGCTGGACTATATGCGTGACATAGTAGCTAGCCCATTTGAACGCGTGACATAATTAGGACCATGCGCACACATCTTATTGTAAATGACGCACAAGATGTGGAAGGTTCGGGAATAAATCTTATTCAAAGGCTCATCCGTTGGGTTAGCATATAGGGGCGCATTACGATTATAAGAACAAATCATGGAGCCAAAATCAAGCTAAGGTGTGGAAGCTTGGGGAATCAAGCTTATCCAAAAGCTCATCCGTAGGATTAGTATATCGAGCACGGCATATATAACCTTCATATCGCTACACCGCTCGGCTTTTACTTTGGCCATTCGTTGTATGGATCAGCCTATACTTTATATAGATAGCGGCATGGCCGCATACAAAAAGTTACATTAGGCGGATAATTAGTAACGAGCTAGTTGTAAAATAGTGACCCATAAAAGTTTTCATTTTTTTATGTCTCAAATTCAAGATATTTAGCCTCTACTGTATTTAGATAGCGGCAATGACACATCCAAAAAGACCCACAAAAGTTTTCATGTTTTTTATGTCTCAACTTCAAGATATTTAGCCTATACTGTTGTATTTCGATAGCGGCAAGGACGCATCCAAACTTTGTTATTAGGCTGATAATTAGTAACAAGCTAGTTGTAAAATAGTGACCCACAAAAATTTTCATGTTTTTTATGTCTCAACTTCAGAATATTTAGCCTCTACTGTATTTAGACAACGGCAAGGACACATCCAAAAAGACCCACAAAAGTTTTCATGTTTTTTATGTCTCAACTTCAAGATATTTAGCCTATACTGTTGTATTTCGATAGCGGCAAGGACGCATCCAAAATTAGTTATTAGGCTGATAATTAGTAACAAGCTAGTTGTAAAATAGTGACCCACAAAAATTTTCATGTTTTTTATGTCTCAACTTCAGAATATTTAGCCTCTAATGTATATAGATAGCGGCAAGGACGCATCCAAAAATTTTCATTAGGCTGATAATTAGTAACGAGCTAGTTGTAAAATAGTGACCCACAAAAATTTTCATGTTTTTACGTCTCAACTTCAGAATATTTAGCCTTTACTGTATTTAGATAGCGGCAAGGACGCATCCAAAAATTTTCATTAGGCTGATAATTAGTAACAAGCTAGTTGTAAAATAGTAACCCACAAAAGTTTTCGTGTTTTTCATGTCTCAACCTCAGAATATTTAGTCTCTACTGTATTTAGAAAGCGGCAACGACGCATCCAGAAATTTTCATTAGGCTGATAATTAGTAACTAGCTAGTTGTAAAATAGTGACCCACAAAAGTTTTCATGTTTTTTATGTCTCAACTTCAGAATATTTAGCCTCTACTGTATTTAGATCATCCAAAAATTTTCATTAGGCTGATAATTAGTAACAAGCTTGTTATAAAATAGTAACCCGCAAAAGTTTTCGTGTTTTTATGTCTCAACTTCAGAATATTTAGCCTCTAATGTATATAGATAGCGGCAAGGACGCATCCAAAAATTTTCATTAGGCTGATAATTAGTAACGAGCTAGTTGTAAAATAGTGACCCACAAAAATTTTCATGTTTTTTACGTCTCAACTTCAGAATATTTAGCCTTTACTGTATTTAGATAGCGGCAAGGACGCATCCAAAAATTTTAATTAGGCTGATAATTAGTAACAAGCTAGTTGTAAAATAGTAACCCACAAAAGTTTTCGTGTTTTTCATGTCTCAACTTCAGAATATTTAGTCTCTACTGTATTTAGAAAGCGGCAACGACGCATCCAGAAATTTTCATTAGGCTGATAATTAGTAACGAGCTAGTCGTAAAATAGTGACCCACAAAAGTTTTCATGTTTTTTATGTCTCAACTTCAGAATATTTAGCCTCTACTGTATTTAGTGCAAGAGTAAACTTAAAATGCGCCCCCAACCATCCTCTTTTGACACCATGTACAAAACGTTGTTAGAGAACAAAACTCGGGTTTCAATAGCCGTATCTGATTTCGACATTTTCCTGTTCTTTAACACTATTAGCGAATGCAATTGGGTCCATGTACTTCAACACCTATGTGTTTACGAACATTTGCAAATTATAATGTATGAAATATGACACGGACTAATTTCTGTTCTTTAACGCAAAAATGAAATTTGTGTTCAGTGAACAACTGAATAGCAATTGCTTTTGACAAAAGAGGATGGTAAGGGGCGCAGCTTAAGTTTACTCATGCATAGATCATCCAAAAATTTTCATTAGGCTGATAAATTAAGTAACAAGCTTGTTATAAAATAGTAACCCACAAAAGTTTTCGTGTTTTTTATGTCTCCACTTCAAAATATTTAGTCTCTACTGTATTTAGATAGCGGCAATGACGCATCCAAAAATTTTCGTTAGGCTGATAATTAGTAACAAACTAGTTGTAAAATAGTAACCCACAAAAGTTTTCGTGTTTTTCATGTCTCAACTTCAGAATATTTAGTCTCTACTGTATTTAGATAGCGGCAACGACGCATCCAAAAATTTTCATTAGGCTGATAATTAGCAAGGAGCTAGTTGTAAAATAGTGACCCACAAAAATTTTCATGTTTTTTACGTCTCAACTTCAGAATATTTAGCCTCTGCTGTATTTAGATAGCGGCAACGACGCATCCAAAAATTTTCATTAGGCTGATAATTAGTAACGAGCTAGTTGTAAAGTAGTAACCCACAAAATTTTTCGTGTTTTTTATGTTTCAACTTCAGAATATTTAACCTCTACTGTATTTAGATAGCGGCAACGACGCATCCAAAAATTTTATTAGGCCAGAATTAATAACGGGTGAGTCGTAAAAAGATGACCCATAATAAAAGTTTTCATGTTTTTTTATGTCTCAACTTCAAGATATTTAGCCTATACTGTTGTATTTAGATTGCGGCAAGGGCGCATCCAAAAATTTTCGTTAGGCTGATAATTAGTAACAAACTAGTTGTAAAATAGTAACCCACAAAAGTTTTCGTGTTTTTCATGTCTCAACTTCAGAATATTTAGTCTCTACTGTATTTAGATAGCGGCAACGACGCATCCAAAAATTTTCATTAGGCTGATAATTAGCAAGGAGCTAGTTGTAAAATAGTGACCCACAAAAATTTTCATGTTTTTTATGTCTCCACTTCAAAATATTTAGTCTCTACTGTATTTAGATAGCGGCAATGACGCATCCAAAAATTTTCGTTAGGCTGATAATTAGTAACAAACTAGTTGTAAAATAGTAACCCACAAAAGTTTTCGTGTTTTTCATGTCTCAACTTCAGAATATTTAGTCTCTACTGTATTTAGATAGCGGCAACGACGCATCCAAAAATTTTCATTAGGCTGATAATTAGCAAGGAGCTAGTTGTAAAATAGTGACCCACAAAAATTTTCATGTTTTTTACGTCTCAACTTCAGAATATTTAGCCTCTGCTGTATTTAGATAGCGGCAACGACGCATCCAAAAATTTTCATTAGGCTGATAATTAGTAACAAGCTAGTTGTAAAATAGTAACCCACAAAAGTTTTTGTGTTTTTTTATGTCTCCACTTCAAAATATTTAGCTTCTACTGTATTTTGATAGCGGCAACGACGCATCCAAAAATTTTCATTAGGCTGATAATTAGTAACGAGCTAGTTGTAAAATAGTGACCCACAAAAATTTTCATGTTTTTTACGTCTCAACTTCAGAATATTTAGCCTTTACTGTATTTAGATAGCGGCAAGGACGCATCCAAAAAATTTCATTAGGCTGATAATTAGTAACAAGCTAGTTGTAAAATAGTAACCCACAAAAGTTTTCGTGTTTTTCATGTCTCAACTTCAAGATATTTAGCCTATACTGTTGTATTTAGATAGCGGCAAGGGCGCATCCAAAAACTGTTATTAGGCTGATAATTAGTAACAAGCTAGTTGTAAAATAGTGACCTACAAAAATTTTCATGTTTTTTACGTCTCAACTTCAGAATATTTAGCCTCTACTGTATTTAGATAGCGGCAAGGACGCATCCAAAAATTTTCATTAGGCTGATAATTAGTAACAAGCTAGTTGTAAAATAGTAACCCACAAAAGTTTTCGTAGAATATTTAACCTCTAATGTATTTAGATAGCGGCAATGACGCATCCAAAAATTTTCATTAGGCTGATAATTAGTAACGAGCTAGTTGTAAAATAGTGACCCACAAAAGTTTTCATGTTTTTTATGTCTCAACTTCAGAATATTTAGCCTCTACTGCATTTAGATAGCGGCAATGACGCATCCAAAAATTTTCATTAGGCTGATAATTAGTAACGAGCTAGTTGTAAAATAGTGACCCACAAAAGTTTTCATGTTTTTTATGTCTCAACTTCAGAATATTTAGCCTCTAATGTATTTAGATAGCGGCAATGACGCATCCAAAAATTTTCATTAGGCTGATAATTAGTAACGAGCTAGTTGTAAAATAGTGACCCACAAAAGTTTTCATGTTTTTTATGTCTCAACTTCAGAATATTTAGCCTCTACTGTATTTAGATAGCGGCAAGGACGCATCCAAAAATTTTCATTAGGTTGATAATTAGTAACATGCTAGTTGTAAAATAGTAACCCACAAAATTTTCATGTTTTTATGTCTCAACTTCAGAATATTTAGCCTCTACTGTATTTAGATAGCGGCAAGGACGCATCCAAAAATTTTCATTAGGCTGATAATTAGTAACGCGCTAGTTGTAAAATAGTGACTCACAAAAATTTTCATGTTTTTTACGTCTCAGCTTCAGAATATGTAGTTTAGTGGTGACTATTTTCCGGTTGATTGGTTATAGTAAAGCAGAGGTACGCGCCGAGGACACGTAAATTTTCACGATTTTTAGGTCTCAGCTTCAGAAAAGAAGTTTGGTGGGCACCCTTGGGCTCCCGAGAAAAGGCTGGAGGGGGGATATATGCCCACTGACCCCTGGCTACGTTTATGGACAATGGAACCGTTTCTAGAAATATTTGTAGTTTGGATATCTTTATTATTGTTTTAACATATATAATTATTACTCTTTGCAACATCGTTTCAAAGTAAAACGTGTAAAAATCCTACCAAATTTGGTTACATTACATTGCTGTTATGTACATCGTAAAATAAATAGTTGTCATAATGTTCGCATATGCATCTTAGTACCAATATATTATGTTAGATTAGTTTTATACCAATACCTACTTAACCTACCACATAAATTTTACTTCAAATGGAATTTAGGCACATGTTGCTTAAATGCTTAAGTGCCTAAATACCTAAAAACTTACAAAAATTTAGCACGTAAAAGAACAATTGTTAGAAAAAAACAACTCAATACATAATATATGATATTCGGTGCAAGCGGAAAAAGCCACTGCCTAAATGTCTTCTGAGTTACCTATTTCAATATGGTGTACACTACACGGATTCAGAACTTTTAAAAAGTTTTGGCAAATATATGTACATATATACCTGTACAGGATAATATATATACATATACAGGATAAATGTTATATATGCATATATATTTACTGGGCATACAATATATTATATATTTTCCACAATGGTGTTATATAATTTAATATGTATTTATGTTTGAAACTTAAGCATTGGCGATAGTTACAACATTTTAACTTGAAAGCTAACTAAAATGTTGTGCATTTATTGTTGTAATAATATTTTCGAACAACAGAAGCCACTTCTTGGCACTTTCGAACGAAAAAATATATACATTTTTGTAAGCAAACGCATATAAAAGGTGTGTAAGCCTATCCGGGGAGTTGTTTCTCAGTGTTACCAACGTATATATATATATATTACATTTTGTAAAATGGTGTTTCTGATTACCTCGGAAACATTGTAACGTGTAATAACATTTACATTGATCGATGTGAGTCGACTACAATGATTAAGGGATATCTGTTCGAGAAATTTGATACAGATTAATATATACTTGTTACTCGCGCACCGAGGTAAAACGGGCAGACTTCGGCTAGTGACTATCGCAAGGTTTCAAATTTTGCTTCCTGTGCCCTTTTTTATAAGTCACATAATACCAATATAGCATTGGCAATGAGAAGGTGCAGCCAAATAAACCACATACCAATACCGGTCAACACTTGACCTTGTCGCTGCACCAATTGACGACAAATGCAAGCGACGATAATAATGCTGATACCGCGGATTCGACGGATACCGAGCCCGAAGCAACCCCAAATGACTCTCTATCGTTGTAAAAAATGTTGCCCAACCTGCATGAACTGTCCAGTAAAATGCTAACGTAGACGAACAGGCTCCGCGCAGTCGTTGCCTCGTAATTAGTTGTATGCCAGAAAATTTGACAAAACCATACTGATGTGCCTATCATAGTCTAGCGGTTCAACCTATCCGCCACAGTTGTTGAAATCTATCGAATGGGATTGCATTTCTCTGACCGTTTCCCAACACTACTGAAGTTAGAATGCCATCATCGTTTATAATGAAGTAAAGATGAAATTCGGGCCGAGTTTTCCAGCCCACAATCAGACAACAGTGTCAACCCGACACGATCCGACTTTGTTTTTTTAAATCACATATAATATATATTCTACAAAATCTAATACAAGCATGGTTCAATGGATGTCTTCATTTACATAGGTTGTTTTATTGTTCCGCCTATTTTTAGGTGGCAGTAAATAACTATTTTTGGGTTATCGGACACTTCGCAACTCTCGCCATGTCGAAAATGTTTGCATTATAATCAAACTAGAAATTAATGACACGGAATACAGATAATTATGTAAAATCGCACCGTATTTCGGAAGAGGAGCGTAGCCGATGCTAGCATACAGAAGGTAAAGAAACATGTCCTTACAAAGTTCAAGTTATTACACAGTTGTCGATATTTTATATGCTTATCAATGCGGAAAGAATGTTCATACAGAAATCACCGGGCAGCGATATCACAACAACCCTTGAACTTATTGTAAATTAAGAACAAATACATATATAATTAAAACTATGTAATCCAACATTCTAAATCCAAAAGCTATGTAATTAATTATGAAATTTGATGAAATAAAAACGTAATATAAACGCAACAGATACATGAGAAAAAAATTAGAGGATATAAGTTCGGTCTCAATTAAAGGGCACAGCAGGACGCCGAGACACAATGAGTAAAATATTGTCAAAATTCATCCACCCACTAATGTGTTATGCGAAGTAAAAAACTCATTTTTCCAAGAAAGTCGCACACGGTTGTAGAATTGGTTGTCGAACCGAATTATCTCACCACAACACTCATAGTAAAAGCATTGGTTAACTGAAGCTTTGCTAAATATTAATTATTAATCAGAAAAATATCAGTTTGTTTAACTCGAAAGTGTGTGAAATTAAAAAAATCAACAATTAAATATTATACATTTACATAAGTATAATGTTTTGTTTATTACCTGACTAAAAATATCTACATATACATGCATACATGGGTGCATTTGCACATTTTATTTTAATGTGCTTCAGCTGGTAAGATCTGCCAACCATATGTATAATACATTGCGCTGAGAATTCAAAACTTTACTAATTGCACTGCGCTTCTGTGTTGTGAGTATCATAGCTTCCTGTCGTGTGGCCCAACCCGGCTTGAGCGGACCCGAGCCGCACTGCGCCCGACCCGACATTCATCTTCATGGTAATGCCATTTCTACCACATGCTCCTGCACTGCGAGATATGGGCAGACTGAACAGAACTTACTAACGACGTTCGATGTCAGTTTAAGATCGAAAAAACTACAGCGCTCCGCGAACTAAAACTCGCGAACTGAAAAAGCATTTAGTTCCAGAGACAGCAATCGAGGTCGATACGTACTGGTTAATGAAAGACCAGTAATATTCAAAGTCTGTTGATTAGAAAATGGTCGCTAACTTATATCCAGGCGTCTTGACGTTGAGACTTGTTCAGTCTGTCAACGATACGGCAGTTCAAGTAAACTAAAATAGGGAATAAAGCCACTAATAGAAGATTGAATAGAATATAGGTTCTGCGTTTTTTGTTCGTAAAAATTTAAAACACAACATTGTAAATATTATCGATGAGTATAGCTGTGTTGAAATAATTGTGCTGGACGTGTTTATTCTCCGAAAATTCCAAAAAAAGTGACTGGCTTGCGTGTTTACATCGTATTAGATTTTGTCTTCGTTCAACTGTCTACCGTACATAAGTAATATGACATGCCCATTTGTAATTGTAGGTGAACTTAATCACTCGGTATCAATTGGCAATCATACAGCAAGCCTCATACGTTCATAAATGATTATTTTATGGATTGCTTTCAAGAATATAGTTTGTATCAAATGTTTTCTTTTCTATGTCGTGCAGAACACTTCTAGTCTTAGTTCATATCTTCCTCTCTGATAAGCGTTTCTCAAACAATGGCAGTTATGTCATTGCTGACCATGTTTCTATCGATTTTTATTGAATCGCGTCTGTAAAGATTTACGCAACACACCATACTGTTTGTTCGTATATCTTAGAAATTCTGATAATATTTTATTAAATCAGTTCTTATTATCAGTTAGATGGGTGCTATACTCACTTCTACTACTTGCATTGATGAAACTTGGAACATATTTCTAATATTTTAAACTATTCATGTGAATTGTTTGTTCTGAAAATTAGTCTCCGCCGTAAAAAAACTGTGGCATAAAATATCTCTATTTTGCCAGAAAGCTTACTAAAAAGCAATCAAAACTATAGAAATAAGTAAGCAGAAACAATATTACGGGGCAAATAAAAAGGATAGTTTAAGCGTCGAGCGTAAAAAACTGTGGCATAAAATATCTCTATTTTGCCAGAAAGCTTACTAAAAAGCAATCAAAACTATAGAAATAAGTAAGCAGAAACAATATTACGGGGCAAATAAAAAGGATAGTTTAACTGTCGAGCGTAAAAAAACTGTGGCATAAAATATCTCTATTTTGCCAGAAAGCTTACTAAAAAGCAATTAAAACTATAGAAATAAGTAAGCAGAAACGTTATTACGGGGCAAATAAAAAGGATAGTTTAAGTGTCGAGCTTAGCTATTCCATTAGAGTGCTCAGATAATAAATAATCTCTACTTCCAGGAAAATATATTTCCAACATGTTCCCAGGATATAATGTTCCTTTGATTGCGATTAGTAGAATCGGACAAAGTGATCCGAGATCTGATGTAAACAAATGGATATTGTTGATCCTTTTGATTCAGTTTGGAGTGCAAGCATTAAAGCTCGCAAAAACCGGTATCAGACGAATCCTTACTAAGTGAAAACAAAACTCTACTACGACTAAATTGTATGCGTTATATTTGCGATAAACGTTTACATACAACAGGAATTTGTGGCTCAGGTGAAGTCAATCACATTACGCTCAATGTCATAAAGTGGATCGTTAGGAATGAGGTGCGCGCTTCTCACAGGGATATGGTTTTGCTAGGCGCGTTTGAGTCTCTGCATTATTAAAATTCTTCTGGAGAGGAAGAGTACCTCCAAATGGTATCCAAAACTGCCGTGTGTTAGTTCCGAATATGTAGCATAAATTAAGGACGCTGTAAACCTGACTTACACTGGTTCCCGGCAATGAACTCTTCTTTGAGCGTACACGGTGACGATTTTAGCAGGAGGACCTTGTTTATTATATTTACTTTCGTTCGAGCTCACATAAAATCGCCTTCTTGTCAGTGATCAATAATGCTTACACCGTTAGACGCCTGTCAAAGCCACAGGTTCCGCACGCAAACGGGGAGAGAGATTCAGTCGACCGAACGATCACGAGAACCATTTCTTTCGAACACAAATTAAACATAGTAATTGTGTAAAGTCATTCTGTTTAAGCAATCCCCGACGGACAAGAGCAGTCCGTTGTGCTTTGTTGAAACCAGAGCGAAAACTGCTTTTTCTGCAAGGACCCCAGTGAGGTTAAAGAACGAAAGGCTCGAATTTTTTTGATGCGAAAAACGGCTTAGAAAATTTGACCTGAACCTGTAATTACTGCAAACTATGGCTGTAAATGTTCAAATCGCACTTGACAGGTAAAAGGGGGAATCGAAGGACCTGGAGTGTCCATGGTTCGAGTCTTGACAGGGATTCCCTAAAGTCCATGTATTACGTTTGAGCAGCTGTCGGGTACGCCGTGTAAACGAGTGGGATAGAGAGATAATGCCTTAGAGGACGCCTACGGAATAGTTGACTGGCCACACGAGGTGACCATTCCAGAAAAAATCATCTGGTATTGAGCGAAGGGAGCCTTCCGAAGGTGGAAGGAGCGTCTGACCTCTCTGGATACAGATTGGGGACCTATCTCTACCTTACCCTGTTTGTGCACATTTTCATATTTCGGAAATTGTTCAGGGACAGGGATCGTCGTCCCAACCGGCGCTCGATTCCCCTGATATATGCATTAATCGTTACATAAAATGCACTTTCAAGTTAAATACCACTTCCGCCGGTGTTCGATCAGGCTAAACATAACCCCTGCCCACATAGGATACATATAAACCCCACCAGTTGATGTAAAATGGGGCTTCTACCACATCCTCCTCAACTAATGAGTGAGGTAATTAATCACCAGGGTAATTAACAGATTTCGCAGGGTTCATAAAGGGTCTCATAATGTACACGAAGTGTCTCGTATGGTCTTGGTCTCGTAGGGTTCATATAGGGTCTAGCAGGGTCTATGTAAGGTTTAAGGGTCGCGTAGGTCTCGCTAACGGTCTTGCGGGGTCCATAATGGTTTCGTGGGCCCTCATAGGGCCCTGTTTGCAAGCCAGTGTGTATATAATGTATTATATCCTTAAAAAGATTTCTATTCTTCTACACATTATGTTGTATTCCTGCTATAATCTATATCCTTGTAAAATATATAATTTTATATACATACTATATATTATACGATTTATATATTATATTTATATGTATGCATGAACAAAGAAATCTCTATACTGTGGGTGAAATACACTTGAAGTATATCCTATATATTATGTAGGTATATTGTAACAGCCCGACAATTTCAGGGATTTCAACAAGACATTTAAATAAGGAAAATCAGCTAAATTAAGGTCAAAGTTGGGAATATGGGTGCGACGGGCGATCGGATACCGGTGGAGCGTGACTCGGGTACTATATTGTGTACTATTCATTGCTGTTGTTATAAAAATAAAAATGTACTGTTCTTGTAATCTGTTGCATCGTCACGCTCCACCCGCCCGAGGTGCACGGGGTGATTTTGGCACCAACATGGAATACTTGTGCCACTAAGTAGGGTATCCGGTCGGCCCCAAATGAATTTGATGATAACACAAAATGTATTGTTGTAATGTGCTATATATATATATTGAGGAAAGTGGTGGCGCACTCGGATGGGCCGGGGACAAGGGGCGAGATTTCGATAATCATCTTTCAGTTTCAATTGACTCGGTGCCATAAGGCCGATCCCGGTGCGCCCCATAGTAACGGTACTGTATTAATGTATTGGCAATCCGTGTCATTTTATAAAGAAGGTATTTTGTGTTGCATGTCCGGACAGGTCGGGGTGTTACGCGGAATCTTAACCCAAAATTTGAACAGGGGAAATTTTATAGTAATTCAGATTTCAAGGACCTGTTCTGGCATGCAACTGTGGTATCAATACATCAGGAAGTGAAGCGAGAAATTAAAACTCACAGGAAAGAAAGGTAACAAAGGTTATCCACAACGCCCTTTTCACAGGGCCCACTCAAAAGCGAAAATTTTCTTAATTTTAGGCAGCTACGGCCCATCGGGCCTAGTTCATTGTTATAAGGGACCTATTAGGCTTATGAATTGCGGGTCCGGGTTAAATTTTTCCTTACCGGTAAGTACTCAGGGACCCCCAACTAAGCGTTTAAACACCCAATTTTCAAAGTCTCAATTCTCGACCAAAATTACCAAAACTCCCCAATTTCTAGATCTCTACACCTCCGCAGGGTCATACCCTAACTATCTAGTCGAAAACCGGGGTCGCCAAACTCGACCGGTCCGAGCAGGACCCAAATAACCCGCCCGGGACACTAAAATCTTCCGTTCTTAGCTCACAAAACGGCCTCTAACAGGCCACCTATTGGTCCCACTTGTAAAATTGTATTTTTATCAGTAGGCGACCAGCCAGGGCATGAACCTGGTCCCGCCCCCGGTCGCCTACTGTTTTCCGTTAACGCGCTGTCATCAAAAATAGGCTAGCAGCTTGATACAATTTAGGCGCCCTGGGCGCTCGTATATTTCTTAGCTCAAAATCTGTAGCGCCTACCAGCGCGAGGTTTAGTCATTCTGTCGCTCGTGCCCCTCTGTATCTTTAGCCGGCTATATGTTTTATTAATGACCCTGCTGGCTCTTTCGCTCTATTGTCTTGCCGACCGACAGCTGCAGTTGTTTATGCACGATCAACTTATGCCAGCAGCATTGGCGATTCGGTTTACAGTGACCAGCGCTCTGTCGTGTTCTTTTGGTTTTCACTTTGCGTCGTCAATATATGTATTAAGTTTGATTTTAAAAGGTTTGAAATCTTATTCTGTACGAGTTCTCGGACAAGACAGGAAGACCGGGTAAACAACGAGCAAAAGGGAGGGGGTAGGGACACTGGTATAAAAGGAAATGGCCCGACGCAGCGTCGGGACCAGTCGAGTAGAGTGGCCGCAGAGTCGGCGGTTTCTTTTGGTTTTCGCTCGTGGCGGTTGTCGCCCGGGCATTTTGTCATTTTGCTTAAATGGTTTTGCTTTTGGTTTCAGTCTGCTTGTGGTTTTGCCCAGGAGGCCCTTACTGTGTAGCACAGTGTGGAGGTCCTCCTGGTGCGTTTTCCCTGCTTTCAAAATTGCACAGGCATGAGCTGCCTTTGCGGGTGCTGGCGTATCCGACGGATGCTCCGCGCGCCCGTAAATGCAGCTCCACCAAATTCAAGAAAATTGCGCACAAAATTACACGCAAAAGTTAAGCTCTCGACTGGTTCCCCGCTCGCCGGGTCGCCATCTTTATTTTAGACCCGGGGGGCGAAAAGATTTATAATTTTTGTGATGTGAACGGGGAATAGAAAATCACGCGGGTTGGGTAAGGTTTTGAATTTAGGTCTCGAAGCCAGGTTTTGAATTTAGGTGCGGAATTAAAGGCTAATAGCGTGTTGAGCTGGAGTCAACCGCTGAGACAGCGGATAGTTTGAGCTTATGAGAATCCGTGCTAAGCTAGCCCGTCAAAATTTACAAGCGTCCGATCCCTGAGTGTTTCGGTTAATCAGCCCCTGATAGGTCTTCTAAATAAACCAGTCTTCCAGGCCGTTTTAGACACGGTAGAAGACTGTAATAATTTTCATTGATCAGTTTAGGATTCCGCCACAAATTGGCATCAAAAATGCTATGATTTTCAATCGATTTTACAGAGGACAATGGAGCTTCTTGTGACTCATGCTCCATCTGCGCCCGTTCCCGAGGTCGTAGCTTGAGTCGAGTCTAAGTATAGGAAAAGTACAAGAATGACTCCAGGTCACACGACTTAAAGACCCCGTAATGGGGAAGAAGAAGAAGAAGAAGAAGAGAGAGAGAGAGAGCGGTCCGCTCAGAACGGACGCAGTCATTCGCACGCGTGAAGCCTTCAGGAGAAATTAAGAACGGAACCCCTGACGCTAGCCCCAGAAATTTGAGCTATTACTCTGAGGTTCGTGCCGCTCCGAATAAAAATGTCAGTTAAATAACCCCAAAATTTGAGATGGGTCTCAGGCCGTTTAGACACGGTAGAGCACTCCGTCATGAAATTTTCATAATGTAACAACTAGCGATGGGTCGATGCGGTCGCCCCATAGGGAGTGACGTATCAGGACCTTTCGTGCGTTGTTGTCCCCCTGTCTCACGGTTTTGCAAATCTGTCAGTCTAACCATGCAGGGGTATCCGTAGTGTTTTTAAGCTTAAATCACAACTGGCCTCTTTTGGTACTCAAACTGAGCAATTCGTTGAGGGTGCGGCAGCACGTGCCCTGTCCATGTTGGCAAATGACTGCGGGCCTTCAGCTAAATTAAAGGTGCTCGGAGAGGAGCATGACCAAAACATAAAACGAGACGGAGTCCGCTGCAGCGTATAGGCAAGTCAAATTTTAAGGCAATTCTTGTGCTCGCACCCGTTAGCCGAGCGACGACCCTGAGAAGACTACAAAGTGATGGTTTCCCCAAAGTTTTCTGTGAAAGAAATTTATAGGCGCGGACCCATAAACCGTTTAGACACGGTGGGTTTCGATACAGCGCCATCTTTTCATGTCAAATTCGTTAATTCAGGAGATCATTACAAGACAAACAAAATTCGGGAGACGCGGCAGCGCATCCCTCTTTTGACGACGACCCGTATTTTAAGCTGACCCTGGCGTACGCAGAGTCGATGACAAACTTTCATTACCAGTAACCAGCAGCTGACGTCCGGCCTCAAGACAATGTGAGAGATGGAGCACAAAGTGAAAAGAGGTTAATGATAGGAGAGTGTCCAATGCCCAGAGTCTTTCGTAGGCGAAGTCACCAAACGGTCGGCACGGAAAGTTCTTTATTGCGTCCCGTCAGGCGGGTAAGACGGACCACAGAGTACAAAATGTGGGCGCGAGCAGAATCGATTTTTACGTGGGGTTTAACCAGGATTCGCATCACCCGTTCGGTATATCAATGTATTACACGGTGCCCTGCGAGGTGCCTCTTGCATTCTGTTGTACATAGACTGTTTTGATGATTTGAATGTAATACGTACAGTTTAACTAAATAAAATGTTAGAGTGTGAAATTCATATTAGGCGATACGTTGTAGGCTATCGATCAGAATTATGTTCTAAAGTAAAAGTTAAAGGGGGTCCTTTAAGGCTAGAATATAACACAGGGGACTTCGAATTTAGCTAGGTCACATAAGCTTTTCTAAGTCGACGAGAAAATTACGCGACCCGTTAGGGCAGCGCCTCAGCGGTGAGCGCTAATTCCAACCTTTGGTTTGGTCTCAAAATCCATACGTAGCCTCGTTTGGTAGTTGGTACACTACTGTGTTCAAATTATTCCCGTTGGATAGGGACCCTGGGGATGGATCTCCAGGTGTCCCCTCGAGCTGCCAGTTTAGCAAAAAGTTTCTCGTTAAACCCTTACAATTCATCGGTAGGATTCAGGCTCCCACGTATCAGGCTAAAACAAGGAACCGCGCCCCCACTCAGGATTTAAATAGAGTTGAGGGAAAGGCGAGTCAGCCTTATTACCTGTGAGCAGGCTTAAGGGTTGACTCTCCCTCGGGGGACCTTCATACCACTAGATACGTGGGCCAATATAGGGGCCAGGCCGAACACCCTGGTTAACCGGCCGGCAGCATACTAAGCTAAGCGGTTCCCTTAGGTCATCGCGTAAGATCACCGGGGAGTCGTGGAAGCTGGAGTTGTTCGGGCACCAACCGAGGAAAATGGTGGTGCAGCTGGGATCCCTTAGGGCCAGAACTGGTCCTAGTACATAATAAAGTGGGGGCCACGCCGTGAGGCGTCAATAAAGATTTCTTTGAGGATAAAAGAATTTTCATCACTAAGTATTGGACCTCTCGCACGATACGAATTACTATTGGTCGAACGCGGTTTAGAACGGGTACTCTTATAAATAAAACCAAAGCTAAGTGTTTCCACCCTGCGAGGTGGTCTGATAGGATGTGATAGTACAAAGTGTAATTGAGAACGTGACGAGGTGGACCTGCTTGCCTCGGGAACCGACGCTGTTGTGGGGCTCATTTTAAATAAATTCGGCAAACTTTTCAATAAAATGAGGGCTTAGTCGCCTGAGGGTGTAATGTCATACTTGACAGCCGAAGAAGTGAAATTTTAGTGTGAAATAAAAAACTTGGGCGTTAGGTTGCCCGGAGCAGGCTGGTTCAGTATAGAGTGTCGGATCGCGAACGAAGTCTAAACTCGGAATAGAGTAATTACCTGTCATGTGTTGCGGATGGGTAGGCTCGTGGTAGTTGCCCGGTCCACATTGTTAATAAAGGGCTCAGAGCCATTGTTCCAGACTTGCTTGCGGTAATATATTATCATTCGGATCAACTACTATCAGATTGGCGTTCAGTAGACGATATTATCATCAATTTGTATTTGGTATTAATTTGTATTCGTCTGCGGACTTGGCGGCATTAACGTTAAATCCCAATTGCTCCTTGCTTAACGGACGACAATCGTTAACCCACTGTGGATAGTAACAATAATTTAACGTTCAAGAATAACTGGCATTCGACATCCGCCGTAGGGCGATATTGGTTATATTATCAAGTCAATCTAGTAAGCCAACTGTGACATTACAGCGCCAGTGTCGCTGACGGTTATCAGTCACCTCGAGCGACTAGAAATTAACGACTTTGAAGCTGTTAGACCCATTATCACCAGTGGATCTCAACAAGTATATCGATTGGACGATAATCCAGACTTCTGCCATATCGCACGTTAATTGTCGGATTTTCATCGATACCGAACAACGGACGCAGTCTGGGACGATTCCAGTTCGTTGAACAATTGCCACGAGCTGAGCCAAACCGTACACAGCCAGGCCTGTTGGACTCGGAACTGAATCGTTGTAAAGGACAATTGAAAGCCAAGAATTTATCAAAGCAGTGGTCAGTGTTCAAGTTTAAATATCTAACAGTGTGTATAGTATTTTGTTGTTTTACTAAGGATCATGTTCGTTTATTACTATATCATCTGTGTTGTGTCAATCTAGATTTAGTGTAAATTTGGTGAAGTTTGTAGATCTTGCCTAACGTTACGACACGTACCTCCAGCGGGAGAGCTTGTAAATTCTGGTTATTTTTCTTGAGTCTAAAAGAGTTCTGCGTGGGAGGCAGCATAATATTGGCGTTATAGGAGCGCAAAATTTTGATAGAAATTACTGGTACGGTGCCATCACCTTTGTAAAAGTAGCGGACTTTTAAGTGGGATGCTTCATAATCGAAGTATAGGTTCTGAGTGAATCGAATTTGGTGGTTTTAACTCCACTTTAAATAGATTTTGAACGTAGCTGGGCAAATCTTAGTGTTAGGGCAGTTGTAGATCGTGAGGCTGATAACGACCGGTGTTGTACAAGAGCGACGCAAAGGCCATTTGATTACTCGAGGCGAGTCGAAAATTTCACACAAACAGTTACATACTTAAGGACTAGGTACACAAAATACTAATAAAGCTAGAGCGTGCCAAACAGTAGCAAATCTGCTATTAAAGT
>JASANE010024987.1:0-60368 GCA_030248225.1 Trileptium ribeirensis | reverse complement strand
AGCCGATGTGAGGAATACCGTGCGCCGATGTCCATCCTGCGAAATCAACCAAAATACGACCTACTCCCATTCTGCAGCTCTTGACTACCGTCTACCTGTGCGTACGGCCACACGTCTGAAATCAATTTATTTGTGGTTGTAATGGGTAAATGATTAATAAAATGATAAATTTAAAAAATTCATCTTTTGTTTGTCCCGTAACAGGTCATGTTTGATGTAAGATTTTTTGTTATGCTAAAAACAGAATTAAAGGTCTCAAACAATCCACTAGCTCTTGTTTAATAACATACCCATAGTAATATACTAAAATTAGTTTTGGACACGTGTCATAATTTGACTTTAATTTTCGACACTAACGACGAAATCTTATGACAAGCAGATAAAAGTGCCAATCAACAGTAGTAAGCATTGGGCAGAAAATATCACAATCTCAGCTCGCCTGGATTCGTTTTTATTTATAAGTCTACCGCACTACGATCATTACATAATTTTATCATGGATAGGTTTACCCAGAAGGTAATTATAACCATTAAATACTGCGGCAATTTATCATTAGTTTGCAATTTAAAGCTGTTACGGTCGATCAAGAACAGCGAAACTTTCCACATCACCCGAATACGTTAATGCATAGTGCATGCGCCTAATTTCAGCTTCAATAAATACTTCTCACAAAAGCGTTAAAATATGGTTTTCTAAAAATGCAGAGTTAAATTAAAGAAATATTATCGTGTTACTTGTTTGTGTACGATGCAAACGTAGCATTTTATTGCAGCAATAGCGTTAATTCAGAAAAGGATTGATAGGTCTCCTTATTTTATATTCGACGAGTTTAAGGATCGGCATAGACCGATAAACATATCATTAATCTCTCTTTCCTTCATGAACAGTGATCATAATATGCCTATTTATAAGCCAGTGTACGACTCTTGATTTTGTCGTCTATAAAAATAATCTGATTTTGTTGAAATTTGGCAGAATTTCGTATACTGTGCACCTACAGGCATCACAGAGCGAGAATAACACCATTTATAACATACTAAGCCGGCGATAACTCTAGAGAATAAAGGGTCCAAAACCCCTATTTTGGACCTAAGTTGTTGTAAATTTCATATAATTCAATACTCGATAAATTATAGCAGTGGCGGAGCATGCTGCTCAAATGTCGTAGGCGCTTTCCAAAGTTGGTAAGAGGGATGTGGGAAGGAGGCGTTTAAGCATTAAAAGGCATCCCGATGCTTTATCTTGACTCGTGGTCTTTTGTGCGGCTCGTGTGTTCACAGTGAACGACATAAATCACCACATATGGCAGACATTATTGCTGACCTCAATAGTATCCAGAATTAGTAGAAGGGATACGATGCAAGAAATAATTTCCTGGTCAAAAGTAGGCTAAATCTTGAAGTTGCCACATGTATCTTCGGAATAAAATAAACAGTTTTAACTTAAGACTCAGCAATTAATGCTTCACATGCATCGAACGCGTATCGGCCAATTGTTGTTCTCACGATAAATTATAGTTTAAAGTTTGAACTGGCTACGCGGTAAAAGCGATGCTCCTAAATGCAATGGCTCTAGCATTGCATCTAGTGAGAAATGACCCTACGAGGTCCGGCATAAAGCAATTGCCAGGTAGGTGATTATTAGCAAAAAGCTTTCGAGAAATGCTGAGTGTTAAACTTGCTGAAAATAACTGAGTATTAAACTTGCGCTATTATATATAGCGCAACCTTAACATTCAGTAATTTTAATGTTATAATTTCCTGTTAGACTAGAAAACATTCATAATACTTAAAATTTTACTTTAATACCTTTATCTCAATATTACGCAATTTATTTGAACAAATTTAAGCAAAGTGGAATACAAATACAATATAAAATTATATTATTAGCAGTGGTTCTGAAACACAAAGTGTAAAATTATTAATATCCCGGGGTTGAATGCTGATTACAGAAAGAAAACTGAAATCATTAGTTTAGCACACCTTCTAGAAATTCTAATAAAACATAGATAAGCAGAGTAAGTTTCAGGGGAATGGAATTCTGTTTCAATTCTACAATTTTCTGATCATTAATTCCAAATCACGTGATCCTTAATAACGCGGATCATGAAATGACATTTGGATGTGAAAATTACAACTTGTAAGACACTATCATTTATACCTTTTTCACAATTCCTTAATTTACACGAATGGTAAGATTTTCAAATTCCCGGGTATTATAGCATACATTTACTTATACATAAAACTAAATTTGCTTTATTCAACAATTATAAGCTTAAACGAGCCGATAAATTTAGGGAATGTACTCATAGGGTTTTTCGAAACTAAGTGACAAAATATGCTTTCTGTAAATTAGTGGTTATATTTCAAAGAAGCCATTATTATGAAGTCACTTAAGCTTTTACAGTAAACTAATTGTGTTGGGTGTGCCGAGTATGTGTGATTATACTTGAATAAATCCAAGATAAGTTAGTAATTTTGTTGGTCAGATTTGATCATAATTTACTATCAGTCCTGATTGTTTAAACGCAAATAATGTCAATATCAATCACAACAAGACGTGTGTGATATTGCTGCGAAATAAGTGTAGCTCTAGCTATTTCGTTTTAATATTAGGTCTGTGCCCTATTTTTCTAAGTGTATCCGATCATTGAGAGAATGCGCTGTTGAAAGCTTGAATAAAAATATAAACATCCCTGTCGTAAACGAAATAATTTCCAAGCGGAAAAAATTAATAACACATAACATGTGAGAGTTGTTACAATAGTTTTTTATCTATAAACATGAAAATTTATATATTTTTACACACAAGATGAGCTATGCTAGTGAACTATGACGTTGTTAATATATCAATAGCACGTTATCTTGTGGCAAATCCAGATAAGCCAGGTTTTTGTTGTTATACATTTTATCAAGATGTTGGGAGGACAAAATACGGTTACTTTAAGTTTTGAACCAATTTTAAGACCATCAGATTGAATGAAACCCATGTCAAGTCAACGCATTCATCTAGAGATTTAGCGATGATAGCTAAAGGCACGGCTTATAGTTTTTGAAATCGAGGACCAGTTGTTGTAGCGTTGAGGCCAGCGGCTGCGTAGCAACCATGTCAACAAAACATCGCTGTGATAGTACCGTAATTGTATTGATGTATATGATAAAATAAAAGTACACACAATAGCCAACTTGAGCCATTTAATAACAAAAGCCATGCATTAGAATTGATTTGAATATTATGATAATAACATTTAGCCTTTAGGTTCAGAAAATTATAACCCGTTAGCTGCATGCTACAGTAGGTTTAACTTCTGCTGATTTATGCTGCTCCAACACAAATATATCAACAATATAAGGTGAACTAGCATAAAAATATTGTCCTGATTGAAGTAATATGTGTACAACACTCACAAAACTTGGTGAACTAACAGAAGTGAAAATCGTTCACTGTAATTAGCGTTACATAAGTATTTTATAATGAGAAAATAACAAATAGTGAGGTATCTTGTACTTAAAAGAGCATATCCATATTTCACATCGGTTCTTGTGATTTATGTATAACAAGCATATATAAATTTAGTTAATTAATGGCAAAATGTTGTTATTAAATTTTGTACTGTCAGATATTGTCCTTCCAGGATTGTGAAATAACAATAATTGTAACACAGCTTATATAGTTAAAGCCGTGCATCAAAATGACTTAACGCACGTTTAGCTAAATTAGCTGTATTACAAGCCAGTTGTAGCATAGCCAGGCGTGCGTCAAGTGATTTGTACGCACGGTTGTGTTGTTTAACTCGTTCAAACTCGTGTTGACGCACTCGTTCAAACTCGTCACAACCGTGCGTACAAATCACTTAAAGCATGATAACTGTGCTACAACTATTACATAAAATATAAATCGTTTGTACGTTTGCACGTGAACTGCTCACAAATCACTCCTGTTGTGCACTGCTACACAACTAAATGTGTAAAATTTTATATTAATTTTACGTAAACGCGGATATGAACACATGCTGGTTGTAAAATGTATGTCTGTTTTTAGGTCGTAGTGCTTAGCTTACACGCATAGATTTGTACAAGTCTGTCAGCGTACTTTACACCACAACTGTGATATACCATTGCCACACACCTGCCAGCGTCTCGGTATCTGTCATCGCACAAACGAAAAATGAACTTATGTACATAGGTTACCAGCATTGGCTATGAATCAATCATCACATGGGATGCCTATCGCTATCTGATGTTGCTCATCAACCTGTAATATGCGGCATTCACGTTGTTATGTTCTCGCTGTCTGGAAATTATGTCCCCCTATAGCCGCGACCCTATCGTATAGTCAGTCAAGGTGACACTCATAGTGTAAATCATTTACCGATGGTGTACGACACACCCCTAGCTACTAATTTTTTCTTTAGTGTCGTACACAGCCAATTTGGGGCGAATAAATTGCAACGGACACCGTCTGTAGCTGTTGCGGTTTATTAGTCAACTGTGCTGTTCACTTTTTTAATTCTCGGTATTTGTATCTAGGCCATATGAACGTCAATGAAGTAATTCCGCACACTGTCAATACAACTGCAAGAAGACACGATGTGATTGACACTGTTGAGAAGTGATAATATCCCTAGCTAGCTACCTATGAAAAATTTATAAAAAACATGCGGTGTCTAACGCACCCTGATGTCGACAGTGTGCTTGACGCTGTGTGGTTGACATAAGTTCCAAACGTTGGGCACATTATATCGCGAACGCCGCATTAAGTAGAAGTCAGTATCCTTTGTTGATTAACTTAAACAAATCTACTGGATGCTTCGCAGGGACAGTTTGGTTTCAACAATTTTGGTTCATATGTTCACCCTGAATCCTGCTTGATCTATGTTTCTTATAGCATTTTCGTTAATATTTGTGAACATACATAAAGTCTACTTTGGAATATAAATTCATCACAGAAACAAAGTTGACGTCAATAGATTAAACGATATAGCACGCTATTAAATAGCTTTTTCTTAGTGCCGTGTCACTCCCGTATTGTTTTATATGTTAGGTGCATCATTTATTTGCTTGGAACAGAAACGAACCCAGATTTGTTCCAGCGGAAGTTGAACAGCTACCTTGTCGATTGCTGGGACGGCAGAGCGAGCTAGTCTAGTGAGCCGCGATTTAATAACCGTATCCTGCATTACTTTGCGAGTCATTTTAACTGTAGTGTGAGTTTTCCAAAGGTGTTTAAAACGCTGGAGATATTCTAGTCCTAATATTTTAGTGCGGGTAGAAAGTAACTACCGGGGCAACACGGCAAAAATAAAACACGGAAAGCTAGCTACCTGAAATTCGCGGTTAGAGCTAGCAAGCCCCGTTACAAAACAACTAATCTTTTATAAAGACGTCGTGGATCTCCCTTTATATCCTATTCCATGCGTCTGTCCAGTTTATTCAACCACTAAAAATCATAAAGATTGCTGCAGCAGTTGTTTAGTTTACTCAAAAGTTGCGGAGTAGCTGAGGAACAATTAATGGATTTTATTACGTAGGATAAACTCTATGGCTATAAATCTAATATAATTATTGTGTAGACACTATTTAATCGGATAGACCCAGTTATTTTGTCCAGCTGTGAACTTACTGTTTCTTAAAATTATCTATATAGAATCATGCGCAAAGTGGTGTGCCGTATTGGTGCTTCGAATTAGAAAGTGAGATAAGTGAAACTTTTATTTGACATTGATGGTGTGTATCGAAACTTACAGTCGTTAGAACTTATCCAGCAGATGCACGGTAGTGTAACATTTTACCAAGATCATATAGCAACCGATGATTATCCTGCTCAGAAATAATTTACATTGCTGGGTTCTCTATTTGTTAGCATGCACCATATAAATCCTGTACTCCTAGTTAAGCACGCGATATAACGTACTTTATATTAAGGTGCGAGGTGGAAGTGAGATAAAATGTCTAGCGCGTGCTGTCTGATCAATTGTAATTCCGTATGAATGCATATATATATATATGCATACATATAAATAAACATTTAAGGGTTTTTAATGTACAAACGCTTAAAATTGAATAGTTGAATTTCTTTTTCCTGATAACTTTGAGGGACGTTTATCAGCAGATTTTGAGAGTTAGCATTCTCTGTCCTGATGAAAAAATCTGCACCTAATTAAAACATGGAGGATTTGCAATATGATTTGTAATTCATGCAATCGGCCAACAGCCAAAATTAGGCACACATATATTATTCTAAGGGTGCGACTATTTGTTATGTAGAGGTAGTGGTCATACCTAATGAAGTGCTTCCTATTAAGACTTCAACAAACTCTTCTATACCACTGAAATCCTTTATTTTGTAATCAGAAATCAACATTGAAATCTATCTTGAACAATTATCACAATATTTAGTGTATCTCAAGTTTTTGATGGTGCATTACCAGGATAATGCCGACACATGGTTGCTGGGTTGTGGTTGTCTATGGTTTTCATTACCAAATTGTTCAATTTAATAAAACACATAAAGTTAAGCAAAATTCGGCGCTTACCTTTACAAGGAAAATATAGTAGCGTGATACGCAATCAGTTCGATTGTTGCTAGTTTGTTATTAATTCAATAAATTCAAAATACATTATAGTTTTAAGATAGAAACTGAAACAACTTATGTCAACATAAATTTAAACATTAAGAACGACATGTGATTTAATGTTAACGGAATCCATCTTTTGCCTCATTACACATTTCATTTTTCAGAGTCCATTCTTGTTGTTCAATCAGGTTTAAATACGTTAGCCATATATGTTAAAAATATGATAACATTATTCATTACAGCTACGTGATACATTGAAAATCACTATGAAGAGAAAAATGTTGTCGCAAACGGATCTTACGACATGCTTATCACTGCAACGTAAAATGTTATACGAAATCCTAATCAATTTCAGCCTTTCTTTTTTTAAACTGCTGTCAATATTAAATATTCTTGATCAAACATATTTAAAGCAGCGGCAGACTGAACCCGTTTTGTTTCGGTGCGAGCTTCATACGCTAGCCACTTTATACACTCTCTGGGGAAGTAGCTCGGATCCGAAAGGAACCTCGCAAAGTTAGCGAATAACTACGCGCGCGCAAACGCACTCTACTTGACAAATTAGTTTAGTGCACCGCTTTACAATGTACGCTGTGGCAAATGTGTCATTTTAAGAGCGAAATAGTCAATGCAGTTTTGGACCCTGTGTTACTAAATGGTGGCAAGCACTCTAATTGGAATTTTTTTAAACGTTGAAGGTAATCCAAAAATTATATGTTTTATTCCACAGTTGAACCGCAACAACCATGAACTTGGGGTAAGGGTGTTGTCGTATGGGACCCGAAATTCCAAAACTCATGGCGGCAATTGAATTATTCTAACACTTAAACTTATGAGTCTGGCAAAAATACAACATAATCTTAAAGTTTAGTGCCACATTTGGCGAGGAAATGCATTTTCGAGTAATAGGTTTTAGGTTCCAAATAAAAAACATAAACTCACATAAAAATTTGTTGTTGCGTGTACTGTTAGGGATTCTAACACATCTGAAACTTGCTTATCAACGCTTTAAATGATATGTGTGCATTTACGGTGGAATTGCATAAAAATATCTTTGCTCGTTGCCTCATGAAATTTCCAGAAAATAATCATCACATCAAAGTAAGAATTTGCAACTTATCTTTCCATCTATACATTAATGTACATTAGTGTAACATTGAACGTATAGCATTAATGGTGCTTATGATACCCAGATGGCCAAGCTTCGATCATGGTGCACTGTTTATTCTCGTTCTTAGGGAGATTGGAGAGGGTCTTAGCGATTCTCTCAAATCGAACGATAAACAAAGTACAGCATTTGCAGTACAAGACAAACTCAGTAACCATTATGCTTCGCAATACATCAAGCAATATTTCGAGTCAACGGCCGAGCGTCAAACTTCTATACCGAGCAAAAATTGCACTTGCATTTTTGATTAGCAGATGTTCTTTAGTTACATACCTGATCTAAAACGCTAGCCCAAAAGCGATTAGGCTTTCGTGATCTCCTGGAATGTAGCCCCAGCCATCATTTTGTAGCAGATATTATTGAGTTACAAATCTGGTCTAAAACGCTAGCCCCATAATGATCAGTCTTTCGTTATATCCTGGAATGTAGTTTCAACCATGCATAAATCATTAAGTGACAAAACAAAAGTATACTTGCTATGACGTAAGTTGCGAAAAATCTTGCCGGTAAGAGTACTGAGCACATCAATAAAGAACTCGGCAGAAATATGCACGCTAACTTATCGAAATATATGCTTCGCATGGCACAATATGGCATCACACAAATCTCAAACGTATTTGCATGAAAAGATACTACTTGCGCCGGTCACTAGCCAGTCAGTTATTTTTCTAAGCAGTTCTATTCTTGAACTTAAGTTGTGGAAAAAGTACACTGAATTTTTTGTAATGATGTCTATGCACACAGACATAATGATAAAACAGTTTGCTGTAAGATTTAGCTTATAACGTAAACAATGTCAGCTACATACTTCTTTACAGCATATAATATAAACATTTTAAACGTCGATATTTGGATAATACGGTATGCAAGATTTATAAGGTCACTAGTGAATCCAGCTGAGCGAGCCCAGTTTTGTCAGAAAACAAGGCTAAGAAGGATTATTGGCGAAAAGGAACCCTTGAACGAGAATTGTAAAAAGAAGCTGACTTACGTTTTTCTTAACGGAAATGTGTCAAAGAAGTTCATAACATTTAAGGCTTAGGGCCAATATGTGTCAATATAAATTTAACGCAATCACAATATAATAAATAGAAGAGATCATATTTCGATTTGGCAGACATATATTTTGGACCCTGGCTTAGCCATGCAATGCTGAAGATCCGAGGTAACGTTGACAGATAGCTGGAACCTCAGGAAGCTGGTGTCGAGATGAGTCGCTTGAAAGGAGGTAAGAAGCCTCAGAAAGGGTAACCTCCTACGTCCTATGGGAATGTATGTCCTAGACATAAAATATATGTGAAAAACTACAGAAAGCCACATAGCTATAAGTCAATGCACATTTGAGCAACAAGCTCGTCAAATTACAGCGTCATTAACGCGAAAGCTATAAACATCTATAATCTTATTTGATATATTTTTACATGAATACATAGCAAAGAGCTATGGACGCTGTGTGTCAGGTTATTCGTAGACAGTTTAATTACAGCACGAAAACTGTATAAGCACTGTACGGATGAAATCAATAATTTATAAAGTATTATATTTGAACCAGGGTTTTTGTGTTTTTCTTAGTGCAAAAACACAGCGAAATTTCAAAAAACACACCTAAATTTAAAAAAAACACAAAATTTAGCACACCTGAACTGTTTAATTAAAAGGCTCAAAAACCAAAATTTAAAAACGCTGAATGCTTATAAACTGACCATGTTTATAACTGTGGAACCTAAGTCTATAAATTCTGAAATAGGAAAAAATTAGTGCTAAATATACCTGATTGGTTCATTGTATATATATAGTGCATGCATTAATATAAAATTGCTAGTAGCCGGTTAATTATCATTACTTGACCTTCCATGTCACGTTAAAATAGGGTATTTGCGGGTTAATTGAAAACAGGTAAATGTCAAAAACACACCTAAATTTCAAAAAAACACATTTTAGCACAACATGAATTTTGAAAAAACCCTGATTGGAATACGTTTTAGTGAAATGTTGCAGTTATATTGAACTTAGTTCCTTCACTACGAACCGTGCTGGTCGACACTACGAAAGTAATACATGATAATGTTAAAAACTGTAATATATTAATAAAACATATTAAACGTAGACAAACTAAATATTATCAAGGCAGTTCAAAGAAAAAAGATTTACCTTCTAATAATGTCTCCAAACCACTTGGCTATATAATACTTACGAATAAAGCATTTTGAAGAGCTAATCTGTAATCTGGCTGCCGTTGGAATTATATGTTCAGTAATTTGATTTCATTCATTTAGTTCCCCTCTGATTACGATGATCATATGTATGTTAGAAAAATTTGGTACACCGTACACTGTTTGCTTTTAGTGGCTTTAAGATATTGTTGCTTTTAATTTCCTTATCGTCGAATTGCATTGTAAAATTTAAAGATAAACTCACATCGCTGATCGATTGGAGTTTTTTGATGACATTGCACGAAACTAAAAATTTTGACTATATTGTGTATACTTCAACAAATTGTATGTTGAACAAATGAACTATCATCTGCTGCAGAATATAGTAACAATATTTCGATCTTTGTGGCTCAAATGCAGTTTACAATAATTATCGTAAACAAAAACACATTCCTTTAGTGTAACAGCAATGACAAAGTTATTACATATAACGAAATTGCGTTTAGCTACAACACTGCTGAGTATTCATCGAAAGAGATGAATATTCAACTTAGTTACTATGCACTGTTCAGTTTGTGCTTATTCGTCACCATCCCTTAGGACGGTGGTGGTATATGGTCATTTAGTCGATTTTGAAATATAATATGAGACATGTAATTAGGTACGCGGCACTAGCACGACTACGAATATAATTACTGAATATTTAAATTTATGCTGTCTATGATTTAATTTGGCTGACATTTTTAATTCACCAGCAGCGTGAATGCTTCATTTGTCGGCATAAAAATGGTAGGGTTCTGGGATTTGATTTTCTTTGATTAAAGATCGTTCGTCTTGAAAATTTTGGGTGACAAAGCTAAGCAGAAAAGTTTATATCGAATGAAAATTGTTGAGGCGTTTGTCTTAACAGATCATATTTTTAAAATTTTGTATATCAATGCTACTAAATTTAACTATTACAATTAAAATTACCTAAACTATTAAAGCTTTTAAAACCTTGGGCGGACTGCATATTTTGTTTTACTTACCAATAACTTAAGAGGCATATATGATATAAATATGCATGTAGAAACAACACTGAAAATTATATATAGTGGTTTCGGATGAGCTTCGCCGATGTTGCTTATATGGATTTGCAAAGTCACAACAAAAATATTGCGTATATCAAAGTGTATTATGGTTTACTATCTAGACCCAGTGACCCTGGATACCGCAAACGGCTTCTCAAAATTTTGAACCAAAATGTACTTCCGAGTTTAAAAGCCCAGATGTGCGCAATGATTTCGATTGCTCGAAAGTTTTAATAGATACATAAAATCTGTTGCCTCTTATAGAAATTTTCCAGTACCTTGCCAAAAATCCGAAAGTGCGAGCTCCGGTATTTAACTTGCCCGTGACTCAGTTTGAGCTAGGCTGAAAGGTTGTGAGTGCTTTGGTACAGGGTGGAAATGTCTCAGCAATTTTAAATAACTTCACTGAGCTGACAAAACCTGAAGTATCAAACGAATCTTGGAATGTGCCAAACAGATAATGTATTCAATAAGTGCTGTACGAAATGTACAGGCGCTGCAAATACCGTTGCTTGAATTAAGCGCTCCGGAGAGGATTGCAAAATATTGCAAAGTGTTTGCATCTAATCTTTATTAGAAGTAAATCTCATACAGTGAGTAGGACCAGCCTAGTGTAATAGCACACTGGGCCGCGCAGCAATTGCAAATAGAACAGTGAAGATCTTAGCAACGCCCAACGGCGGTATCCTTTTTGAGCAACTGCGTTGAACTACGAATTGCAATTTGTTGCTTACACAGCAAATGATTTGGGTTGTTCGCGGCAGTAGATAAAATGTTAAATATGCGTCTACAATAAGGCATTTTTCACGAAACTAATGCTTCTTATTTGAACCGCAATTATTATTTTCTAGGATCTTTTCAAATATACACAAAATGGCACTGTAGAGTGCCGTTTATTTAAATTTTGCTAGATCAACCAGTAAACTGTTGACGAATTACCTTCATTTATTCGATTTCTGTGATAATGATTTTCGAAACCCTCTTATGATTATTAGAATAGTGCTCCAAATAATTTGTTGTATATTGCTTAACTTATTGCATGTTGTGTATTTTGAATATATTTGCCATATATATATTAAATTTATGCCATAGTAACGGGGAAAATGCCCTGTGCTACCTTTACCTGCAAGAACCCCATACTTCTATAGATTATGATGGCCCCAAGAGGTGAGTGCAGAAGAGAGTTGCACACTCTGGTCCTGGTATTCAAGGGCAAAATCCCCGTCCGAATATGCCAACTTTGTGTAGTGGATGATATAGGTACCTCGGGTGCGTCCACTCATTCACCCAGTAAATAAGAAATGTTACATCCTCCTACACACGTCACAATATATGTCTCGCAGCTGGTGGGCGACACACGTTCTCAGTCGATCTAGTTGCTGTAAGTAAAGTGTACTTTGAATATTAAAAGTCTGGAGTGTTTTATTCGTGAACCGGCTATTGTCTAGATTGTGTTTTAATATCATCGCTGCGCTCAAAACGCCATGATTGGTAATGCCGTGTTTTAAATGGCCTACAGCAGTCGCTATTATTCAGAGGCCTTGGAACAAGTAAAGGCGATAACACTGAAGCTCTTAAAATTGACGACTTAGTTGCGATTACCAATTGGCGCAACTAGCCGAAACGCGTCATACTTTGTTCCTTTGTGCAAGACTGGCTACATTGGAAATGGAATAAGCATTTCATAATTTTCTTAGCAGAGCAGGGCAACTCCACGGCCCGAACCTAGACTGACCGCGATTGTCGAACAAAAGCTTGATTTTGCTAGCCCTATCGCAGTTTAATAGGCTTCCTGAAGTGAATTCAGAAAAGACATGCAAAAGTATAAGAAAGCTTAATGTTACTACGCTAATTATAACAGAAAAACATGACGAGGCTTTATTTTAAAGTAGTGGCCACACAGGTTGCATAGAAATAACCACGCGTTACCGTAGAACCATACTACAATATCATGCTATTTGTATATCATGAATGAAACAGCACCCCATAGCTACATGAGCCCGCGATTTCGTACACGTGATATTTATACCGCAAACGGTTTTAATTCAGTTTCAAACATCTTATTCACCGGCCCGATAGGGCACACGCGTACCAGAACTTTTGGCTTGGCACTTCACGATGCTCCGCTCGGCACCGCTGAGATACGCGAGATTAGCCCAAGGCGCACGTCTGGGCATTCTGCTAAACTCCAGCCGCAAAGCTTGTTAACAATAAACGAAAACCGTAGGGGAAAGCGGGACCGGAGGTGGGCCACCGCAAACGAGGGTTTTATGGGAACGGTCGTACTGAGCTCCCCGAGTCGATTACTATGCGCGTTTTATGCTCGAGCTCATACTGACAGCGCTCAGGAAAGAGATAAAACACATTTGGAGCGTAACCTAAGATAAAGCATATCTGGGATTTAAAACGCGTAATAAAGCCTCTTTCATAGGATGCCAAACCCATTCCAACTAAAATTCATCGACTGCGTTTATTTCCTGTGAGAGGTTTAGAACGAAGCGCCTGCCCCTCTAGTTTGATTTCTGTGAAGGAGGTCATCTGCTAGTGCTTATACGTATGCTTCGCACCAAAGATAAAGCAAACTTCAAAATTACGTTAAAAAGTGTGGTTTGCCACCCCGTACGAGCAGCGGTTTTCTACTGCACTGTTTGCAACTTACAATATAACACGTTATTAAGCAAATAACTTCGCAGAATAGCGTAATATATCGCTAAGCGATGAATTATGCCTGTTCCAGCTTTCATAAATGCGTTAGTAAACCTAAGGTGACCCCACCAACAATCCTATTTTGTCATAAGCGATATCGGTTTTGCAAACCCTTGTTGCTGATAATAGGCTGAATTTCATTCGGCTTTTCACTAACCGAAAACTGGCAAAATCAAATCCAATTGCAAAAACTATATACCTTGTGTTCGAACAGAATTTCCGCATTTTCAATTTACAGAAATTCGGTTCCGTAATCTTTAATTATTTAAATTTGGATTATTGAGTATTCGTGAACAAATTTAGTGCAAAAGTGTCGTCACAAGCAAATCGATCCTGTAGTTAACCTGCAGTGCTAGCGAACAAATTTTCATTCTCAAAAATTCGGACAATTTTATTTCAATTTTGTTGAACACAAAATGCGTAGATTTCAATCGGGAGCAGTATGTTCACAAACATATTTACGCCGAATTTCGATTGGCCAAAAACCGTGCCGTAACAATTTCATACAAAATTACAAAATAGCATGGTTGACGGGTTCATCTTAAGTTTACTGATGCAAAAGAGTAACGATAATATAACAGCACTATACGAATCAAACATTTCAGGCTGCGCTCATAATATGCAGCTCACATTATCCTACTATATCATTATATTATCTATTTA
Organism: Trileptium ribeirensis; assembly: GCA_030248225.1. Classification (NCBI taxonomy): domain Eukaryota; kingdom Metazoa; phylum Nematoda; class Enoplea; order Enoplida; family Thoracostomopsidae; genus Trileptium; species Trileptium ribeirensis. The sequence continues at coordinate 46,031 of JASANE010024987.1, read as the reverse complement.
AATATGCAGCTCACATTATATAATAACATATCATAATGTACTAAACAGCTATTCCTGCGAGATGTGTATTTGTATATAAATGATATGATTACCAGACCCTACTGAGCGCTTTCATATTGATCACAAGTCGCTATTGACTCCTGTAGCTTGCTCCATGTGTGCCATCGCATTTACACCCATCTTGGTACCGAAAGATGTCAAAATGTTGCTCACACACTTTATATATTATACTATTCGGATCTGAGCATATATTATGTGCAAAGTCGCTATAAAAATCTCACGTTCTTCATTTTCGGTTGAAAAAAAACAGTTCGATCTGTCAAGTCTAAGCTATATAATATGTTATTTAAAATATTTAGTGAATAATATATCATACGTTGGGCTGCCGTCTTTCGAAAATTACCACATTCTCATGGGTCGAACTTTACCACAGCGGTTAGAGCCGAACATTGTTTTGCCTGGTTAATACACATGGCCCATAACACTGGGTGTAAGATGCCGACAATTCTTTGCAAAATGCTGTGATATATGCAAAAATACACGTCGCTTGGATCGTTACAGTACTGCTAACGAATTCAAATTTAGTGACAAATTCTCAACCTATACAATCTAATTTATCTAGATACAGTTTTCTCATTTGGATACCCAATACCGAAGAGTATCGATGCAAGGAATCGATATTCTTAATTACAAAGCAGCAAATTGATGACAATCTTGTTCACATTTAACACCAGCAAAGCAGCCAGACTGAAATAATATGAGTCTCAGCAGCAACAGCAGTAGCAGCAGAAAATAGACAATCAACGACCGTTTTACTACGAGCTATGTTCTCTAAAAATTACACAGAAGCTAAACAGTAATAACAGTTTTATATATATATGGAGCTTTGGAAATATTGGTTGTTCTAATATTATGATGGCTTTAACAACTTGTCGTCATGGCCTCCAAAATACACCGACAATCTTGTATCAATATATATTATTAATATAGTTGGTTTGTTGTTATACTGCACAAACGAAATAAGGAGTTAATCACAGCTAAACGATTACATATGCATTATTACAGTTGAATACGAGTAATGATTGCTTTACTTGCATAAAAATATGTATTGCATAGAAATATGGGTGCTTTGGTGAAATTAACGACAATGAACGATAACGTTGATGCTTTGGATATTAAATTATGGGTATTTTATATGATTACAAGCATGCAAAAAACCTCGTGATACTCTAAACTACGGTTGGGCCTTAGTTCGCTAAATCCCGGAAAATACACCATTCGTGAAAATACTTTCGTTTTGTAACAGTTTTATATAAATAATAACATATAATAGCATTTTGAAAAACACATTTATTCCCCTAGTTGTGCTTTTTACTAGTTTTGTTTCCATCCAAGATAAAAATTAGACTTGGAAAGTATGACGCAGTCGCTACGGTTCTGTTTCTCAAGTTAAAAATTTGTTGTTTCAAAATATATTCTATGGAAATTATCTATTGGACAGTTCAAAAAAGATTATACTGTATGCGCAGTTAAATGTTTTAACTACGACCAAGAAAATGAATGAGAATTATTGTGATCTTGATTCCTGTTGATGTTTAATACAAATTCTACGATGTGTTTCACTTGAGGTAATTCAAATATAAACATATTAATCCCTACACAGCTCGTTACTACATTCTACTAAAATGCTCAGGCTTGTTGAGAGTGAAGCAAAAGTAGGCGGTAGACAGATAACTTGACTAGTTCCAAACCGGCTAATGATTTTTATATTGAAAATAGACATTTCTAGCGCTTTACTCAGTAGTCGCTTACAGTCGTCTACAATGCCAGCGAGGGCGGATATGTTTAAAACTGATAGCAATTTATCTCTGCATTCCTGTTGGAATTCACTATAATTTTATATAATCTATTATCATCACATTTATAATTATTGTGCTTAGTTATACTCTATGTAGCTGTACGACATTATATTACATCATGTTTCCACTGATACTGATCTATGCTAGATGAATTATGTCCCATTAGATATGTCTTTGGATTACAGTTGGGCCGGGGGTCAAGTTTATGATCTCTACGGATGTTGAGGTTGAGGTCACTGAAAATTAAACACGTTGCGTTAATCGTAATCTCCGGTTAAACAAAAACAAAAATGCGTATAATTAGATCTGAATTAGCTCATATTTTAATTTTTAAGTATCAAATGTTATGAACTATTGCGGCTTTAAGCCTTTGGACCAGAAAGCATAATGATTGACAACCCAAAATTAACGTGAAGGCTCAATTTTAGCTGTAAACAGTGTCGTGAACTTGCTAGGATATTCGTGATCGGGAAAGCATAAATTCCAAACTAAATCTCAGAAGCATACGTGAAATACAATAGTTTCGGTCTCAATATTCTGGAACCGAACTATATTTTACGTTGTGATACCTACCTATATAAGCTTGAGATTATCCCTAATCATTTGTCGTGGGTGGGTATTGTGTTGGCGACGTCGGGCCCACATTATGACCAGCCTTTCCTCTATCAAGCAAAGCAGCGTAACACCAAAGAATTTTTTTGTTTCAGGTAGAAATATAACAATGAGTTTTCATTATAATGCAAGTTTTAATTCTAGGGCATCTCGTTTTTGTAAGTGCTTGGCGTGATAACAAATGTATGGATAGCAAAAGCGTTTAGGCTTGCTGAACGCAAATACAGTTAGCGGATAGAACACAGGACCAGCGCCAGATGGTTGACAGCGGAAACAAATACTTAGATGATTCTGTTATATTGAACTACGTCAAGTAGATGTATTGCGTCATTGTATGTATAGTAAAATATTTCTGCAATGAAATAAGCACTATATCGAATATTACGGCGTCTCTTAGCACCTGTATTATTACTAGTCGGTGATTGTTGTCCCAATTTTTTTACTTCACAAATAGCATGCTAACAAGACCCATAGTTGAGCTTTTGGGTCAGAGATAGTCTTTTTTATTGTATGAAGCTAAAAATATCAACACTCCAATAAACGAAATAATAATAGTCAAAAACTAATTTAGTCTAAAGTAAACAACTAGAAAAACTACCTTATTAGGACTTTCATATGGGCAGCTACTAAGTAGATTCTGCGGACAGACAATAGCGATTCGTATGTTCGCGGAAATGATTTTATATAACTAAGCTGTTTAAAGTAAAGATCGCATAAATGCTCTAATATTTTGCGCCCAGCGGCCTTTGTAAATCCTCAAGCCATGTTTAAACTATGTTGACAAATTTATTAGAGTGGCAGTGCGAATTAAAAAGTGTATTATGCTGAAACGTACTTGACAGGAGCGCGGTTAATTATTTTGCTTATCGCTTATTTTGCATAACCCATTATATGGTGCAAACACATCTTGATTGCCCGACGAGTAAATTGCTTCGCTGAATCTCTTATATACAACGTAGAGCTGGCCTCCGTTTCATGGACCAGTTTTCGCAACTTATTCAATCCCAGCGCCAGCAGCTTGAGTTCCAACAGACGATCAAAATTATAGTTACCTAATGAATCAACTAACGATTGAAGCTAAACCACTGCTCTTAATATCAGTCGGATCGAGGCTGGTTAAACTGTCAAGTGCCACGTCTCAACGCTGTTCGGTAATAAAGGATTCGAATACGGTATCTTATAAGGTGCCCACCCATGCTTTATGACAATGGAATCGTACCTGGCTGAAAAATGCGTCGTAAACAAGTGCTTTATGATCTACCTATTAGAAAACAAGCGGATAGAAACAAGTATATATATAGGACTTCCATGTTTATGCCATTTCCAGATAGAAATTTTCTAGGTTTGTCTTACATAATTCTTAGCTAACAAATGATGTCACTGAAACTTGAAACCTGCCAACCAAGGCTGGTAGTTTACAAAATGCAACGTTATTGGTACATGTGATTAAAATGTTACATGTAAATAGAATTTTACAAATAATAATGTTGTGGTTTGGGTTTTAGCAGGCGTATGATTAGATGGGCAATTAGGTTTTGCCACAGAATATATAAATATGGGAAACAACTGTCAAATACGCCGAATCAAATGATGTACCCATGTGTACGACTGGGAAATTTGTTAAATTTTGTTTATGTACCTGTCTATCTGCAATGAATTTGCATTTCGATGATTTCTGTGATCTACAATTTCGGCAATGTGCATGTAACTTGAAACGAAGCGTATTTATGCGATGTACCTATGTTCCACAGACTAGATGATTTAGATTTTATAAATTTGACATGGTGTTCCAAAAACCTGTCTCCTGCTTCAAGTGGTGAAAAATGAGAAGAAGTTTGTTTTTAGTGAATCTAACTAATGAACTATGAAGGATTAGGTTACGATTAATCTTTTATAGATGTAATATTTGATAACCCAATGCATAGGTGAGTGATGTCATTTGGCCTAGGGGTTGAGGGAGATGAGTAGATGCTTAGGGCAGGGGAGAAGTAAGTCAAGAAGAAGTAAGTATTAATTCATAGTTTTCTGCAATTTTACAAAAATTTTCATTATTTATGGTAAATTTTCACCTATTTTTGCTTACATTTTCGTTACTTTTTGCTAATTTGTGTTATTTATTGTCAATTTTTTTTAAATTTGACTTAATTTCCCAAAGAGCTGGGGGATTGAGGAAAGGGGTGGGAGCTGAGCATTCCATAGAGGGGGGCAATTAAATGTGGCCTGGGGTAAGCGGGTGGGGGGAAGCGGGTAAACCTCTGCACCCTAAGCGTACGTATGCACTAAAGATAGACAATATTCTTCTGGGCACAGTACACGCTACTGTGCTCTCTTGGTATGAGTTTGGATGTGGTTTAAAGATATTAATGCAAAAGCAGTGTTTGTAATGATCGTCTGAAAATCAAACGTTTAACCTTATTAATTATCACTTTTAATTGCTGCATTACGGATTATGGTTTAACTGAAAAAGCATTAAAACTTAGGCAGAAACTTTTTTAGATCTTGGGTTACATTTAGGAGTTGACCCGTTATTCCATATTTTCCATTACGGGCTAAGCATGCGGTGTTGTGAAGGAATACTTTTGTTTACTTGAAAATGTAAAAATCCGTAACTGCACTGTATGAGTAACAAATGTGTGTGAAAACATCAGTAATTGCAAAGGGTTGTCAATTGCACTGAAATCATGTCTCGTTCCTCTTGTAGAAATCCGTTGGTCGAATCGTTGCTGTTATTCAAGGTCATATCAACTATTAATTATTTCTCTGTTTCTGCATCGCTTTTAAGCAATCTACTATTCTGGAGCAACACTTAGTTTTCTTAGGTTTAGAACGGTACATGAATTTGTAGCTATAAAGACAGCAGTCTAGTTTTCAATCGTAGCTTTAGAGACACAATGTCAATACCGCAACAAGATTTTTAGAAACAAGCCAAAGCTAGGCAGTACAATCATGTTTTAACATCTTAAGTCCACAGCAAGACACTGACTAACAAAGAGACACTACGCTGACATTTTAGACAATTCTATTCAACCGTTAGGTACATTAGTGGGTACCCTTTTACGTTTAAACCTAAGTCCTTGCAATTTGTATTTAGAAATCAAAATGATATTCCACACAATATAATTTTAAGTCAAAATATTTTCAACAGTTAAATGCGTCAATTTTGTGTCAGTCTTACCACCAAATTTAGGACAAATGAGTCTTATGATCTCATTCATGCAAGAATAAACAGTACATGCTATCGAAGTGTCGTTTAGTGCGTCATACAACTCCTATAACTGCATTGACATATATACCTATATTCAGCAATATTTGATATAATCTTAGTTGTATAAAATAAAACAAATTTTGTGAAAAATATATGCTAAATAATTTTTCGTATTACAAGTTTTATGAACTTGTGAGACTTGTCACACAAATATGTTTGAGTCATAACGCAAGCAGTACTGGTATGCCACGCATCGGTATAATATTTCATTTCATACCAGAAATGAATAAAAGTCAATAATTATTATAACCGTTGGGTTGAAAACCCTAGGTCACAACTACGATTAATTCACTATTTGCTGCTTCGTTAGTTTGAAGTGTTTGACAGAAATTTGCTAATATCGCATACGAAATTGCTCAAAGTAAAAGCTCAATGACTGTGGCAAATAGCATATAGCTGTCTCGTATCAATATGTTCATCTGATTACCAACTCATCTTGAAAATCAAATTTTTCACCTGATGCTTGAAATATGGAAAATCGATTGTTAAAGAGAGATACTTAGCTAGGTACGTGTGCTTATTTTATGCATTTTATCGACCTATTTTTTCTGCATCGTTAAACTACATCGTTTAACCCAATGTATCCAGCGTAATATCTTTAGTAAACATGCGAAAATCGTAAACAATCGCTTGGTTATATTTAGAAAATGTAAATATTCACACAATTTCGCATGGAATATGTATGGTGAGTTTAGTGCGTGAATTGTAATACGTATATGAGAAAATACAAAATAACCGAAATTCGTACAAATTTGACCTATCTTTACACTTCCGGGGCGTATGTAAAATGCTGGCTATAATTCATGATCTTATCAGTTGGCCCCTAATCCTTCTTCCGCGTTGACAGAATTCGTTTAGCGCCTTACGTAGCGAAATTACCGATTGAGGTATGTAATGGATTTGGCGAAATTTCATTTCAAACTTATGCTATCAATTAACACCAAAATTTTTGGCACTCAAATCGAACGCCGTGTTTCAATTTAAGTAACGAGAACGTGTTGTAACCTAGGAACAGCTCGGTCGAAGCCGTGATTTTCTCATGATATAATATAACGCCCGTCTAAAGTCATTTCAATCAGCGTTTGCAGTGGTCAATTGCCAGTCAACAAGACTTAATCTATTGAGATTAATTCAGTTTTCTATAAATCTTGGGTTTTATCATACTCTATAAAATGAAGTATCACTTATCATATGTGCTATATACATACATGAGCGAGGTCCCAAGTCCCATGGGAGGGGAGATATCCGATGCGACGAATGGACATCGCAGGGGGACAAATTTTCAAAAATTTTCGGCACTCATGTTACTAATTTTTCCCTTATGTTTGCCAGTTTCCCCTGTTTCCCCAATTTCGCCCAGTTTTTGTTCATTTTTCACGATCTTTGCATATTTAGTTCCAAAATTTTCCGTGCGCCTTTGGCGTGCGGGCAGCAGAGTGTTGTTATAGAGCCTCTCATACGGTATCAGGCTACGACTTAGGGTATCGGGTGGGATCGACGAAGCCCAGAGAGGGTGTCTGAGCCTCAGGGGGAATAGGCCCACTTGTCCCCTATGAGTATGTATTGTTATATGTGTTCCAAGTTATACAAATTGTGTGGTACATTACGGGCAACCTGTAAGTAAATTTCAAGACGGTGCCTGCAGCCAAATGAATGTTGTTAATCTTGTGTCACCTCAGCGTATTTTGTCTGAGATCATTAAATGCTAGGTGCTTTTATGAGCAACTAAAATACCGTATATATATAAAATCATCATGCCTATGTCGCAAAACTTTAACGTATATTTGCTGAAAAAAGCTCAAACATATTATATCTTTACCGGTACCTTCACTAAAATTTGCCGAACAGTGTATGTCCAAGTACGTTCATATCTATAAATTTGTTTTCGAACTGTGCGGGCAACATAATAACAAGTTCAAAAACGAACATGTGATGATTGATTTAGCTTTTGTTCGTTGGTACATCGCAAATTGAAGATTAGTTTCGGTTATTGTCTGGTGATTTTGTGATTTTGTCTATTATACACAGATAAACTCTTGCGTTGTCAAAGAGATGATGATCATCAGCTAAAGCAGTAGATAATGCTAAATGGGATCGTTGTCGTGGTACTGTTAGGGGAGTATTATATTGCTGTCAAAAATAAATTTGATTCCTTTCTTAAAATGCAAGAATGTTGTTATAAATGACTACTCGAACATGTGGAACGTTATATTACTTACATTCTAAAATTTACACACATGTACGCGCACATATACGAAAGAAAGGTTCTGTCATGTCTATTTCACATCAAGACCCAATTACGGATAAAGATAAACGCAGCGCAATAAATACATAGGAAATTGGTACTTGACGAACTATTTCTATAATAACATTTTGTAGTGGTCACGTAATCGATTACATGAAATCAAATATAATGTAGGCTTGCAAGTTTAATTATTTGGAATGGCTCAAGTCATGATAAAAAAAGTATTAAATACAGAACCAGCAAGTAGCATGCAGGAAGACCACCAGTAATATATCACCGATAAAAATATTTGAAGTAATGTCGGGTATCGGGCTAGTGCGGTCCGACCGACAGTATGACGTTGAATGAGTGTCGATAACCTAAGAAGTCGATCGCCGACTGGCTGTCGCGGAGATGGAGATGGTTCGATGCTTCAAAGTAGCATTACACGACCACAACTGCCTTCTGTCCTCAACTGAACGGTGTTGCTCCCATCGAAAATCTATGTTTATATAATGTATTAATTTTTACCATTATTGTAGCGTAAGCCAATAAGTAAGTGTGTCATAAGCAAAACAGTGAAGTCAAGATACTATCGTCACTTTGCTTTGAACCCAATCCACCAGTTGCTATCTCGTTTAGCCGCCGCTGCTCCAAGATTTAAGGATATAGTGTAAGGCGAACGAACAGCATACGTACAAAAGCATTACGAACCCTTGACAAACTGCATGAAAATTGTGCTTCGCAAAGTTACTATGCCGTTGGGGCTTACGCAAATATTTGTAATCCCGATTGGACATTGTTGCAAACTATCCACAAGTGCAAATATAAGTAGTCTTTATAAAAGATTTCTTTTTTATAAAATATTACAAGCTTTTTTGCGTGTATCAACGCCTTTGCAGTCAACCATTGCATAGCAGCCATATTTGAATCCGACTGAATTTTGAAACTTTTGTGCACCCATCTTGCTAATGTAATCGATTATTAAATGTGTTCTATAGCTGTGCATGACTCTTCACTCATGTGACATACAAACCAATTCAAATGTATCAAGTTGAAGGGAAATATTAGACTTTATATGCAAACAATGCTTGCAATTGTTCAGCATGCTCTAATTTATAGAATATAAATGTTTAAGCGAGCCAATCTAGTTATGTTTAGAACCTAAAACGTGCTTACATCTATAATGTGTATCTATTTGGAAAAAATGAATTTTGTATAACATAAATTTGAAATCACTTACGACTGTAAATACAAGGAAACAGGCTACAAAACAACTATATCCTGAACAATTACAGTTATTTCAAAATACAAAGAGCGTCCACGTTCGTACTCAATCCAATCGAATTGAAATGAAAATTTTTATTATATATTCGTGGTTTTCTAATGACGATTTCTTGCCACGAACTGCAAGTGACTGGTAATATTTCTTGCACTTCGTTTAAAAGTTTACGAGTTGCATTCGTGATTATTTCGTTTAAAAGTGACGGTTAGTCGTACTGCCTCGGTGATGATGAGCTGCGTTGGTGGACAGTGCTACATGCAAACTGCAATCCGATTTTCCGTTGAAAAAACGTGGAAATCCGGTGCGTATTTTGCGTCGAAACGAGGAGCTAAATAGCAAATATATGAAAAAATTAAAGCTCGAATTTACACATATCAATAAATTACCAACATCGGTTAGATGTTGAAAGTGCGCTATTTCGACGTTAAATTGCTCAAAAATTAGCATCAAAAAAGGAAGTGCTTCGCAGAGAAGAAACATAAATGTAATCGATAGCAACAAACTGTTGATAACTGCACAGTTAATTGGCGAACCAGAAGTAGCACTTGCAGTTGGTTGTTGTGTAGCTTTAGAATGAGTGTTTGTGTTGCACAGTGACTGTCGCACAGGTTTACATCGTTGTTTATTCAGTTCCGTTGTAGATAGCAATTTTGTCGCAGAGTATTCCCGAGTGCGACATATTCGAGCCTGTGTGATCGCTGTACATTTAATGTCAGAATTTTCACTACTCGTGTCACATGTTGGAATTAGTGATTGCCCTCTACAATATACGTTGCATTCCTGGATGTTAGGTTGAATGATAATGCTGCTTGTATATTCTACCGCTGAGTTTGTATCAGAAATATGTCCTCCAGCTGTGTTTTCAACAGTGCTATTTCTATTGAACAGAACAGATGTTCCAATTGATGGACTGAATCGAATGCGCGTTCCTTTTTCTGTAATATGATTCTTAGTTAAATCACAATGTCCAATGTTTCGTTCCAGTTCGGATTCTCTGGCAGACGTGAGCACTTGGCTATATAGTTTATAAACAGCTCTGTTGTAACTGCGTGCAGAATATGTTGCTAATTGTGGTGGAGCACCTTCAAAGCATGTACATTTTAATCCATAGCGGGCATTGCCTTTTGGAAAAGTGTTGTTACGAGCAGTACATACTCGATTGATTATAGGCATACTAGAGTACTGTTGGCATTTACCATGAATATGACGTAGCGGTTTTGTTGAATTGTTATCACGATCATTGCTAAATCCCGTATTCCGGTTACGTCTAACCGACCATAAGTTTATAATGATTCCAGCGTTACACAGCGATATTACGACAAATGGAACAACAAACATAAACGTTGTATATCCAAACGCCAAGTAAAGACGTTGATACAGCGGGTTCAATCGTAGCGTCGACGGCCAAATTATCGATTTTGTCAAATTGTTCCACGACTCATGGCATCGAATAAGCTCGATTTCAAACATGCGCGGAATGTTATAAACTACGGCAGTTGCCACAATTGTAAACAAAATACACAGTGTTAGTCGTCGTGAGACTACAACGATTTGTGTTCTTAAAGGAAACTGAATCGACAAAAATCGTGACGTTGATATACTGCAAATTACCCACGCGGAAACACTTTGAGACACAAGACCACACGGATAGGCGATCATAGTCGAACGAACAACGACTTCGTTTAGACTCGCTGCCAGATGACTAAGACGTGATAAAATTGTCGGCAGTACAATAACAACGAAGCACGAGATTAGAATGCCTAAAATTTGTATTATCAATTATTGTCAGCTAGAACAGCATAAATGCATATCAGTGATAGTGGTTTTAATGCAACGTTTTCGTTATAAATAACCATGCGAAAAATTTGAGCTGCACAATCGCTAAAATACATCATGATCTACTGTGGCCCGTAACGTATAGCATTAATGCATTAATAGTTCCACGGTATAGTATCGATGGCCGCAATTATTTTGCAAAATGTTTTTCGGGTTGACTTGAAAAAGATTTTAGGTTTTAGGCATTTAGTACGGCAATGAAACGGGTCTACGCGCTCCAGCACCGAAAAAAGCGCCACCCTATCTCAAAATAAACCATACAAAAAGCGCACTGAAATCGTCGCATCAACGAGTGGCAGTGGCGTAGGTGGGAGTCCAGAAATACGGCCCAACCGTAGTTCCATCGCCGGAAAGCGGTCTCAGTTGTCCAACAGAATTTCTCTATTTCTTATTTTAACATTTGCTTAGTAACAAAAATAGTTTTGAACAACTTATCAGACGTAAAATGGCAGGAAATTTAATGCATATGAAGTGAAAACTAATGTATAATAAAATGCGCGAATCTTTAGGCACGCTGCTTATTTTGTGATTACAACGCCATTTGCGTAATGCGGCCAATTTTCAACGATATGATTAAAATCAATAAATTTCATACGTGTGTAATGGGGATCAATACCTTATACTCCTGGCTACGCCCATGACACTGAGAGAGATTCACCCCTTATCACCACCCTTGATGTACGCCATTCAAATGTACTGCACTAGTGCTGCGCGTTATAAAATGGACCATAAAATGAAATGTTACTGCAAGTTTTACCCGCAAATCGTAGCTCGTATTTAGCAGAGAAGTCAAATAGAATAATACCCCCATCTCATGTTAAAGTATGCTTTGCGAGACATATTTTATCTCAATTTATAATACATTACAGCTCAGAGTACTACGTGTTTATTTTGTTGATAATATTATCGAATAAGCATATTAAACATGCTTGATTGTTTGCAATCATAGCCATGTGAACACGTCAGAACACATGTAATGGTCATCGGACAAATTTCTTAAAATTTCAGATAGTAAATCAATTTTGCAGCAAATCGTATACTAGATAAATTGGAAATGAATACAGATGAAGTTTGAAATCAAAGCCACATGTTTCACAGACATTGCCGAGTTACCAATGTCACTATGGTTTTGTATTGCTAGGTACTCTACTTATTTCTGTAAAAAAGCAGGGGCAGACTCAATAGTTTACCTAGTCAGATCAAAATCGCTGCACTGCAAATAATTGTTGAATATCATTAATCGCATTTTTAGAACCAGAGGATTTCAGGGAAATAGAAGAATGTTCTGTGGAAGTGCAGTACCCATTTTAAAGATACATAAAACCTCCATATAAGACCAACGTTAAAAAAATAATGATATCGGTATGGACTGTTGACAATAGTCATGTTGGGTTCCTCAATAAATCGGGACACTGCAACACTATTACCATGAGTCATTGCAAACCTTTGCTTTTTTCACTGCTAAATTTTTTCGGCCTCTACGTAAACTATATAATAGCAACGGTGAGTACATCGTACATAATGAGAATTTGTTCCCGTAATTATTAAAGTAGTTGACTATCTTGGATGGTAATATGAGAGTTGTATTGATTACCTAATTTCCTTCTAATACTACCTAATGACATGATAAACCGGATATAGTTGATCACAGATATCCTTACATAAAACATTTTGATCTGAAATTATGCCTTAGGCTATTTTCACCACCGAATAGCAACATCAATTTAAGGAATCTTATTTAATGTAGAATGTAACGTGGAATCATGAGTTAAATATATAAATATGCTATATATACTGTATGATAATAGTAGCATTTAGGTGATTTTGACACGAATAATATTGATCTCTTACTCTCAAAGCAAAAGCCAGGTGCAATAAAATCTGAACAGAAATTTGAGTCAAATTCATCAAGTATCTTCGGACTGTTATTAAAATAGCACAAACTGTGCACTGTTTATAAGTTTTAACATTGTGACTTACTTATTTGACATAACTATAAGTTTCTTAAGTCATATTATATAGTGCCTTTTAATGTCATCTAAAGTCATATACGGTGTAAACAATTTACCACAATTACCTACCAACCTACCGGCTTATGTATACACAACAGCAAAATTCCGGATAGTTTTATTCTGAAAATGGCTCTATAACCGTTGCTATTAAACGTGCTTAAAATATTCAAAGGCATATACCTTAAATGCCTACAGTAGAAAAACTTCACATTATCCGTCTGTATGTTGATGAATAATAAGGAGTATACTAAATTTTCTAAGTCACTGGTTATATAAATATGCCCAGTTGTCAACCCTTTAATATTTATTGCTGGATTTATTTCAACCTGAAAATCGCAGTTTCTTTTACAAATTTTAGGTTTGTCGTGGTTGACTGCTATATGATAAGCATCCTTCCACCGCTTACGGAATACGACATTTGGGTATGTTCATTCTGTTTGCTTTATGGGCTGAGTATGTGCCAAAGATTGAAATACGCTGTGATTCCTACGCAAAAAAAATGCCGTGAATGGATGTTATGGGGAGATTTCGCTTTAAAAGACACTGAAAGTGGAGGTGCGGTTTGCCAGCAGTCATAAAAATACCAACCCATTGCCGTTGAGTACATAGCTACAAATATAATAAAACAGACGGTGTATAAGATATTATCATTTAACACTAAGATGTCCACGACAACACAGACGGCAAAGTTTAGCACGCAGAGCCGTCGTATGTTTATACATGTGGTTTTATAAACTTTATAACAATATACAGATTCAAAGTACGAAAAATGTGATATTGTGCGGAATATATCAGTGATAGTGTTGCGTAGATTTGTGATTGGAAATAACTTAAACATGTTTGATATTTTGTAACGTTTCTCGGCATAGATTTCATAGCTGATGTACCTTTCACGACCTTAATTATAACATCATAATTTTACAGTATTTGATCTTTAACCATTATTTATGCGGCGCTCTCGTTATAATGTCCCCAACGTTTGGAACCTATGTACTCCACACAGTTTTAAGCACGCCCTAGGGTAACAGTGTGCGTTACATCCCCATGTTTTTAATAAAAAATTTCAAGGGCTGTTGGCTAGAGGTGTTGTCATTTTCTGACGGTGTCAAGAACACCGTGTCTGCTTTGTAATTTTATTGAAGGTATGCGGCATAAAATCATATCAACGTGCATAGTTTCTAAATACAAATGATTTTAAAAACCATTAGCTACATACTGAGTAGGTTAATGTTAATTCGAGAAAACATGGTAGCCAAAATTGTGTCATACACCGTAAACAAAAAATGTAGCAGCTAAGAGTTAAGGGGGTGTTGCATACCCTCAGGAATTTTTACAGTATGCGTGTGTCCCTCACTGTCTTTATGCAGCAGGGATTTGTCTACAGGGGCACAAAAGTTTTAAACGGTGGGAATTTTATAACTGGAACGCAGCAGTAATAAGCAAAACAACATCATTTACCCGAGTCTGCAATACAAAGAACAGTCAAATAGAAGCGAAATATGCTGTCTTTGAGATATGTAGGAATGATCTTCGTTGAACAAATTATATTCGCGATTGTACCGAGTGCGCAAAATACTGCAAGCGTAATACCAACGAGGTAAAATGAAAGGTTGTCGAAGGTGAGGTTATAACACTGCATCAAATTTGGTTCAATATTTTCGGACATCGTTAGATTGGCCATAACAATTGTTAAATTTACGATGAATAAGTTAATTAATATTAGTATCCTGTTAAATCAAACAAGTTAACCATGACAAATCTTGTTATTAGTTAATGCTAGTTAAGCTAAAGACTTACAAGCTTCCTTGTAGTTGTTTTAACACAACCGTAAAGTTGTGCCACTGTTCTCAGTGCTTTAAAGGTGCACAAAGTCTTAGTAGTTGAATTACATATTTGCGCTGTTAGAGTGCTTTACAAATTTGACCGAATGTGTTCGCTTACCGAGTGGAATTAGCGTGATGTAAACTTTCATATCACTATTACTATCATATCGAATATTTCAACACTTTACTAATTCCGAAAAAATTAAAATTTTTAAATTTCCTATATCGAGATATGAATTTTTACCCAATTTTTACCAATTGTTGCCAAAATTCTCGGCGCGCCTCCCGCGTGGGGGGGGGTGCGCACCACCAGCAAGGGGTAGAAGTGGTACCTACAGGAGGTATATCAGGGTCAGGGAATAGGGTCTGAGGCCTCTGGGAGGGTAGCCATTTTCTATACCTCTGCTGCAGCATGTATGGTGTTTCAATATTGCTTAGCACTAAGTGCATTACCGCGAACAGAAACGGTTACTGAATTCTAATAAACTGTGTTAATCCGCTTGCACAAACTGGTGTGATTTCATTAGCCATTGTCAATGAATGATAAACCAGTACCGTGGCTTTAATAACGTTAGTGAATGCTACAAACCGCATGGTTTCCTGCTCCTCGAACAATGGTGTTTCAATCTAAAAGATGATTACTAACGTGTTTAGACTTCCCACGTAGCGACTAAATCACGCTAGTCTGGTCGACGTTGGCCAACTCTCGTCGCAAAAATTCTGCGCAGCCACAAGTATGCTTGGTTAAAAGAAATGTACGAGGCCAAAACTAGTATCAATGGAACAAGTAAACACTTCCTGATGATACAACTTTATTGCGCTTGTACAGCGAACAAAAATGATACATAAATTATGTACTGATTTATGCACTAAAATGTAACTGTGTCAACATCGTTATAGTAAAATACCACAGAACAGAAGCATGGCATATATTGCACATAATTTGTACGGCCCAGTATAATACGACAAAGCGTACTATATTTACATATCCTTTGCATGAATTCACATATAAAAATTCTGTGATTTGTTAAGCGTAACTAAACGAAATGACGTACAGCATATGTATATTTTGCATTTTATTTCAATGAAGTTGCACATAAATTTATGATTATTTGCAGGAAACTCCGGATAATATGTGTGTGGTTTGTAGCAAATTATTTGGTTCAAAATTATAGTAAATATATACGCTACAAACTAAATATTAATTCATAAATTCGAAATATATATTAATAATGCATACATCAGGTATATTTTATTTCGTACCAATATTTATAAATATTGCTGTATTAGATATATTTCACTTATTACAAAACTATAAGAAATTTGTACAGTAAAAACATTTTATTTCACACGAATTTAAATGTTAGTGCTTAATTCTAATATACATTACCCTAATTCATATATTGGATATATTTCGTTTCATAAAATATAATTCAAATTCATACTATGTACAATTGTACAATGTACAATATGGACAAAATTTCATACTATAAAGTGCCGCAAGCCAATTAATGCCGATTTCACAGAATAATGAGTGCAAAAAGTGGACAGTTTTGTCTCTAACAACCGTTTGCAAGAAACTGCAATCTCTAATGGAGGGTTATTTGATATTTTGGTTTCTTCCAAACTGCTGCTAGAGATTTTTGTCTTTAATGACTGCTTGTTTAATATTTAAATCTCTAATAGCTTGCTGTAAGAGTATTTAGTCTTATATAGATAGCCAATAATTTTTTCTTCCCGGTTTTTTGGCTACGGGGAACTGTATAATTGGGTCTCAACACGCCAACACAATATACAATCTCTAACAGCTATTCATAAGAGACTAAAATCTGTAGCAGCTAGCTGTAACAGATTTTTGTTTCTAATGGCTACCTGTTAGAAACGTGTGTATCTTACAGCCAGCTGCAACATAGGAAAATCTCTTACAGCCAACCGTTAGATATTTCAAATTCTAATGGATAGCTATTAGAGACTTTTGTATTTTATAACTGTCTGTAAGAGACAAAAGTTTCTAACAGCTAGCCATTAGTGACAACAATCTGATGGCTAGCTGAAACAGATATTAATCTCTACCGGCTAGCTGCTAGAGATTTTTGTTTTTATTGGCTGTCTATATAAGACTAAAGTCTCTTATAACAAGCTGTTAGAGATTTAAATATGAAACAAGCAGTCATTAAAGACTAAAATTTCTAGCAGCAGTCTGCAAGAAACTAAAATATCAAATAACCATCCATTAGAGATTTTAGTTTCTTGCAAACGGTTGTTAAAGACAAAACTGCTCAATTTTTGCACTCATTATTCTGTGAAACCTGCATAACAGCAATTGTATTAATTATCTAAATTAATCTGGAGATTTATACAAAGGAGAAAAATTTGTCATAAACTTCTTACAACGCCGTTTTGATGTTCGTACATTACGAAGTGCAAGAACTGTCGTACTTGAAATGTGTATGTATATTAGGTTACATAAATCATGTACAACATAGTGCGGATATGTGTGACATGTAAATGTAAAAAATGTTTTAAGCGTTTTTTCGGCACATGCCGCAAAGTTCTCGTTGGTGGTTGGACTGATATTGTTGCAGTTAATGATGTTTCTTCCAACAATCCAAAAATACGATATGTTAATTGTCGTATTGAGATACTGGATAAGACGATATTTCCGTCACTTGTTTTTAGAGTGTTTGTGAAATCAAATTCAATGATGGATTTGGTTGAACGTTAGAGTGCTGAGAAACGTTATATTCTTCCCTTATGCGCTCTTGCTATTAATATATAATGTATTTCTCCTTTTATGCCCAACTGTGGCGATGGGTATTAACGTTATAAGGCTGCTCTGTACTTAGAGTCACTAAGCGCCAATGCGATCAGGGTTCTATGCGCGGCGAAATTTGAGTTTGTCAAACATTGAACGATACACAAACTGGATCAGGCGTTAAAGTGTCAATAAAAAATCAATGAGTCGCTTCACTAAGATTAAATACCATAAGGTCAAGGCGGACAAGCAAAATCTCCGAAAACAATATAAGAAATGCGGAAAAAACAGGGATATATGCAAGAACGCCCATGAAATGTTGCTGTGTATAGAAATAGTCTGCAAAATGGAACAACACGGTGCACTTAGTGTTGCATTTGTAAGTATTTTTAGCCGCTTTTGCAAAAACCAGTAAAATTCTGCATTTGCAAAACAATATTAGCCATTACAACGTGATAAAAGTTTTTTACGTGTAGTAACTGAATTAATAACACCTTGAATTATAGCAAATCTGTTTCGATATTTTACCATTACCAATATCTAACAGTGAAAAAAATTCTGGATATTTGGTCTATAAGCACATGCGCCGTTAACGCAACACTTAAAACAGCGTGGGCTTAATATGGTGATCGCAAAACCGATGCGATTGCTGTGAAACTAACGTGTTGAAAAGTAATCAATAATAAATGACTTTTATATTAACCTTTAAAAATTCGGTGTTTTAGCTGCTGCAATACCTCTGGTACATCTTAGTTATACGACGTTGTAATATATAACGAGATCATTTCGAAACAATTTTTTATGCAAATTTGTCGTTGTGTGCTAAAGTTTACTTATAGGTGGTCATAACTTTGTTAGTGAACGTTAATATTATTCTGATAATAAAAGTCTATTTTTGCGCAATCTTTATAAATTACAAACTATTAATATCACAAGTTTAAGCAAATTAATATGAGACAAGATCTTCTCACAAACCTGAAAGCGCGAAATATGTCGCAAACTGCTGTTTTTGAACAAAGATTTTATAATACTCTGTCATGCATGCCTCTTAATTTCTTAAAAGGTTTTTGGAAGCAAAATATGACTGGAATTGAACAGAGTTTTCTATCGTTGAGCAATATTTGCTTATTTTTCAGAAATTGTGCAAGTGCCACACTCTTATTTTCCAAAAACAATTACGCGCTGTTAAAGATCAAGAAGAAAACACTAAAAATTAACTAGCCCACAGCTACTTTTTGTGAAACACGTAATTTTAATGCGCTACTAACGTTGATTCTATACCTGGTATGAAATAACTTGGATGAGCCCTTCCTGAATCATATTCGTGTTGGGTTTGGCGCTCACAGACAGATCTTAGACATTGGCTCGGCTCTGCTCTGTTCTTTCGACGGAAAATAAGGCTCGGCTCTTGGGTTTCTAATAAACGGTTGACATTAAATAATATATATCAGAAGAAACATAATGTGCAAACTAACAATCGAACTATACATAGTTAGATTTAGTGGCTTTAAAAGCCGAGCTGAGAATACATCCTCTGTTCGTAAACTACTGCAATATATATGCTGTTATAATTGTGTTAGTTGAAGCTTTTCAGACGTGTTCTAGTCGGGTCGTCGCGTAGAGATGAATCCAAGACTTTAGCTTCCCTCGGCTGTTCAGACATCATAGCCGGGTCGGCGGCCGAGCCTAGAGCTTAAACTCTCACCTCTGCTATGAAACCAAGTATTGAGTTTGCGTTTATTAAAAACAGAAATACTATAATAGAAATTAACAGCACAAAACGAAAAGAAAGCGTAGTTTTATGTGGTTAGTATTGTTGGAATATTATTGGAATATTACGTTGTTAGTCTTCACATTACTATGCAGATTTATCAGTTCTAAATTATCAAACAATAAATATTGAATGATGGTATCTGTATTTATCTTTTTATTGCAGGACGGTATAAAGCTGCATTACGTAATTTTTTATTGTAATGGTCAGGCGAACCTAGCTATGTTATCCTCGAGGAATAACCAAGAGTTTTCAATTTTCTCTAAATTTAAAGTCAAATATAACATACTGTTGAGTGTTGGTAGCCATTGTGCTTTTAGGAAGTGTGTTTCTGGCCCTGCAAATTAGCTGAGCAAGTATGCTGCATGGCTTAAAAATTAAGGCATGCACAGAGGTTTCCACAATTGCCAGCTCATTTACAAAGATGTCTAATGCGCTATTCCGTATCCACTTACCTGCAAGTTGAAAGCTTGAACGTCCTATGTTTACTTCGTCATGTCTAATCCTACCTTAGTCCGTTTATGCTAAATGATAGCTATTGCAGTCAATCCGAGGTTCTGCCTGTGCGTATTCGTTTAAAAACATGTTATGTCGTTATCAAATTCATTATTATTCGTGTGTAGTGTTAGATCAGTTTCATTTCGCGGCTTGCGATCGGCAGATTTCTTGCGTCCTTTTATATAATTTGTTATAGACTCATTGTAAATGGACTACTACAAATATTTACATTAATACATGTATACCGGCGTTGCATCAGGCCAGAGCACAGAAATATGGCTGGCTATAACAGATTTTCTCTTTATCTCTTGCGTAACCTAACACCATGGGGTTAGGATATTGTAATTTTGTACAAATTTAAAATATAAAATAAACAAAGTTAAAGCAAATAGCTCAACGACAATTCTTACCATTTCGCTTTCTTTCTGACCCCATTACCGATGCGAAGGCGTCGTAGCAGAAGTTTGGCTGTATCTGTTCGCGCTAAAAACGGTGTAGGTAGGCTGAAGAAAGAGTCGTCTAGCTTGAATAAGTACCGGCCTAACCGTACAAGTTATAGACTCTCGCTCATTCTGCCGACAGTAAGTATTGACGGCTTAATTAGGACCATTTAGCAAGGCTAGTTCATTGAAAACTTGGGTAATGAGTATATAAGACACAAAGTAGAGCTGTAGAGAAATACAAGTGCAATGCATTTTGATAAAAGTATAAATACATAAAAATGTATCTTATAAACCGTTGTATTTGCCTTGCTTATACATGTGATATTCTTGCCCGAGATGGCTAAATGACAAATTTCAGAGCTCCAGGTACCTACCTAGTAGCAATTTTGCTTCGTTGAAGAAATGTTTATCGTATCATGGCAAAGAATCGTCGCTGCACAGCTAGGAGCTATTTGCTTGCAAAATCAATGTTAGCTGTGTTTTCTTGAAAATACACTCCAGTCAACGAGGTAAAATTCTGCTAATGTATAACAAACTCTACAATTATGCCAATTTCACAATATTTACATTATTTCGTCACATTAAGCATGGTTATTTGTTCTTAATTTTTGTTGCTCAGAGCATCGTTTGTTCTCATTGGCTATGACATGTCTAAGATTAATTCAAAAATAAGTTGAAGTTAGAGATCAGCTGAAAGATGGCATATATCATAAAAGCTTAGAGGAAGTTGTATTCCAGGTTCACATATGTTTTTGCAGACGCCTGACTATTGCTCTAAAACCGTTCTATAACTTAGATTTCTGCATAATCTGTTACATTCTATTTATGGTAAACAGAAACTTTTACAAACGGAAAGAAGGTGGTTCCGTTAATAGCCAAGAACCAGAACTGACTGATCATTGATATATACTATGATGTGTTTGGCGCCTGAAAGGCGTAGACGATGCATTTTTAAGTCCTTAGCCGTACGAATTGACGCTATAGCTACTCTTTACAACTATAAGTGCTCAAAGAAGGAGTGGAATTATTCCCACAGAGGTGTCAGAAAACACCGCGCCTCGAGGCTCGAAGCGTCGCCCTGCCGCTGAACGTTTGACAGGTATCCCGAGTACCTCCGTTGCGACACTAAACCAGTAGGTGCCCAAAGCTTCCCGCTGACGACCGAGTGATCGCCACTGGGAAGGCCGAAAGCTGACTCCTTCGATGCACCGACGGACTGCATTTATGCTTTCAACAATGCCGAAATAATTTAACAAAAATATTGCCTACGCGAAACATTTCGCACAAGAAACAGTTAATTTTAAATTATTGGTGACATTTCAGACAATTTCAGAAATTCGTCATCTTCAAAATAAAAATTAATGTTGGTGACAATTCACAAATTTTTTGGTGATAATTAAACATTGTTCTTTAATAACAAATTTATTGCAAAAGACCACTAATTAGTAACTTTTGTTACATGCGGCAGATATTGATTTATAATAATTGTTTATTACAACGTTTTCCTTAAAATAACTTCGATACCAATCTGTGAAAGATTTCTGTATGATTGCGTCGTTACTTGAAACTTTGAGTTCACGAAATGAAGTTATCTGAACAGAATTTTGCCATACTAATATTATAGAATTGCTGGGGTAAAACGTAATAACACTCACTTGCATGTAACGCTAGTGTCTATGCTATTACTACACCATGAAACGTTGGTTGTAGGAAAGAATGATCAAAAATATCTGCATACTTAAATCAATGTCGTACAGATCAATGTATACTTTTGTTCAGGGTCTTCAGGTACAATAGGTCAAGACATCTTTATATTCACATTGTTTTCTGCTCAGTTAGGATGCTCATACCGCTTGAGTGACTGCATTTTGCATTGACACAAAAATCTTATGTAAATTCTGGGTTGCATGGGTCTATTCTATATGTTTTGTATTAATTAATTTACTGTTACATATTAAATTACGCTTTTGTGAAATGGGAATGTGAATTGGTGTAAATAAAGAGTTCTAGAATTATTACATTTCATTGTTTTAACGCATTAACGAATGTGGTTACTCTGGTAAAACTTGATACAATACGAAGTAGTGCAATAACGCAGTTCGTTCTGTAGCGTGTATATGTGTTGTTATTCGTTCGCGTTGTGAAGAGCCTTAAGGCTGTGAGCAAAAGCCACGTCAGGAACGGTTAATGTTCGATTCGTCGTGTCGCCGACAGTATTTTGTTTGATGGTAGTCGCAATGCAAACTAATTCATAAAGTAATGCATCATTTACTTTAAGATGTGTGCGCCTAGGGCCAGATTCTGTCACAGAGCAAATTCCGGCTCGTGAAAAAAGGCACTGTCACATCCAGCCCTTCATAAATAAAATAGATAGCTATGCTACGCTAGTATGCTTGTGCCGGGAGTGGCTATGCCTCATTATTTGACAGCCAGAGCGGACTACTGAAAAAAATATTTATTACATTCAGTTTAGCAGATTGTGTTGCGGGGTAAATATTTAGCTCTAGGCCCAAAAAAGCAAGATTAGTAGTGATTAAAGCAAGACGCATAAATGCAGGTAAAATACGTAAATATTGCTATTTTCAAAGTTTTCGTTCAAGCCCTTTTTACAAGCCAACCTAGCAGCTTTGTAAAACACGCTCTTTCATACATGAAAATTATGCTATTGTAACTGGAGTGATGATTTACGAATATATGACCTTATGTATCACCAATTTCCATTTTTTTCATGAATTGTTGTCATATATCCATGGCTTTCCGATTCCGGCCCTTGTAACAATTTATCAGCATCTCTTTACTATTAGCTAATATATTTGTAGGGCCTGGCTCGGCCTGCAAACGTCACACTGGCTAATCGCGGCTAGCCAAACATGTGTTTAGAGCCGCAGCAGACTGTGACAAATTCCGGCCCTTTAGCATGTTGTGAACGTACACAAACTAGAATGAGCGAAGACAATGTTTATTGTACAGAAGACAGGAGTATATATAGTACAAGATAGTGATATTATTACATCAGATATTGTTGCATCAGAATGCGTGGTATATTTACATTATGTTCATCCACTTGTCAATGTTACGTCAGTTCCAGAAACCAATGCGTGGTTTTCTAGCTCGCGTGCACGTGCGCTGCTTGCATCAGTTCGGCAAAATCATTGCATGGTTGACGGTCGCCACAGTATTCCCCCTCTAGACGGCAGTCGATATTCGATCAGGGAACCTGACTTTGCAGCCAGCTCGTGTAACCCGGCAGTCGACCGACGTTGTCGAAGGCGTTGACTTCGTCGAGGTATCCACCGGATCGTTTTCCATGAAGGCTGGCTTGAGACGGTCGATCGAAACCACCTCCGCTTTGCCGTTCTTGTCGATTGTATAGCACTTGGCGTCGCGCTTGATGACGCGGAATGGGCCGTCGTATGGTGGTTGCAATGGCTTTCGAATTGCATCGTGACGTAGGAAGACGTATGTCGATTGCGGAAGCGTTGCGGGAACGTATGAACTGATCGCGTTGTAGTTGGTTGTAGGTGGTGCATGGTTTGTCGTAATTGATCAACGAAAGTTGAGGGATCGGGAAGCTGCTGGGATGACGTCGTAATCATTTCACCAGAGAGCCGAAGTACAGATCCATAAACCATTTCTGCGGCAGTTGCATTGATGTCCTCTTTGATAGTTGATCGAATACCGAGGAGCACCAACGGTAGAACTTCTACCCAACGTTGAATGTTGTCGTGAGCTTTGATTGCAGCTTTGAGCTGTCGATGAAATCGCTCGATCATGCCGTTAGCAATTGGATGGCAGGCCGTTGTTCGGAAATGACTAACCCCCAACAGTCGAGTGAGTTGACGAAATAGGGATGATTCGAATTGACGACCACGATCGGTCGTGATGTAAGTTGGGACACCGAAACGCGAAATCCTACCCGAAATCAGTGCTCGTGCGACTGTTTCAGCAGTAATGTTAGCGATTGGGATAGCTTCGGGCCAACGAGTGTAACGATCGATGATATGTTTGTCCATCTGAAGGAGGCAGAGGACCAACGATATCAATGTTGATGTGGTCGAAACGATGATTGGGCGGAGCGAACTTGCCGAGTGGAGCGTTGGTATGTCGACCAACTTTTGCACATTGACACTCGAGACAGCTTTTTGCCCATCGTCGAACATCTTGATTGATGCTTGACCATACGAATCGCTATGTAAGGAGTCGTTGAGTTGCTCGGATTCCTGGGTGCGAAAGACCATGAAGACTGTCGAAAGCTGTACGACGAAATGCGGTCGGCAACCAAGGACGTGGAACACCGGTGGATAAATCGCAAACGATCGGACGCATGCTCATGGGAACGATGACCGACTCCAATTGAAGTGAGGAATCGGTTGTCTGTTGTTGACAAGCAGGCTCGCTGGCTAGAGCGTCAGCTAGAAGATTGTAGTCGATACCACACGTTGTCGCGTTGATGCGGGAGAGGGCGTCGGCAGCTTGATTGCTGTTACCAGCGATGTGCCGGATGTCGGTTGTGAACTCAGTAATGGATGAAAGATGTCTCAATTCACGCGGCGAGTGTCGCTCAGAACGAGTCTGAAGAGCGAATGCGAGCGGCTTATGATCGGTGAGAATGAAGAATTGTCGTCCTTCTACCATATGACGAAAATGACGTATCGCCAGGTAGATTGCTAGCAGCTCTCGTCCATACATGCTGTATCTTGTTTCAGCCGATGTCAACTTTTTGGAGAAGAATGATAATGGCTCGAAAGTGCCCTTGCGCTCTTGTTGGAGCACCGCTGCGACTGCCGTATTTGACGCATCAACGATTATGCTGATTGGCGCATCTGGATGTGGGTGCGTAAGCATGGTGGCGTTGGCCAATGCTTGCTAACATTGTTCGAATGCAGCGGAGGAAGCGTCAGACCAGTCGATCACTTTGGCTGGCTTCGAGCCTCCAATGAGACTTGTCAGTGGAGCTGTAATATCAACACAGTGAGGAATGAAACGATGGTAGAAATTCAGCATCCCAAGAAATTCTTGAAGCTTCTTGGTCGTCGTTGGTTGACGAAAGTCGCGGATTGATTGAACTTTAGACTCCAGCGGTCGAATGTCGATCACGTGGGGTTCACCAATGTTGTTAACGTACACAAACTAGAGTGAGCGAAGACAATGTTTATTGTAGAGAAGACTGAAGTATATATAGTACAAGATAGTGACATTATTACATCAGATATTGTTGCATCAGAATGCGTGGTGTATTTACATTATGTTCATCCGCGTGTCAATGTTACGTCAGTTCCGGAAACCAGTGCGTGGTTTTCTAGCTCACGTGCACGTGCGCCGCTTGCATCAGTTCGGCAAAATCATTGCATGGTTGACGGTCGCCACAAGCATATATCTTAGGGTAAATGTGACATAAAAAAGTTAATGAAAACTAACTACACCTCTTGTTTAAACGTTTAACTCATGTATGTACTCAGGTCCAATTTAAAAACAATAAGATGTAGTGAATTAAGCTAAGTTCGTTGCGTAGCTTGCATTTGGCCACATGTTGTTATTTGCGGGTTTATGAGAATCTTTAAGGGTCTAACCAACACAGTGGCGTCGTTGTAACTCAGTTGTCAGTTAGCCCACCTCTAACGCAAAGAACCCTGGTTCGATTCGTCACTCAGGCAACGCTTTGTTCGACAATAGTAGAACTGCAGTCTACTTCAAGAAGTAAAGGGTTCAAATAATTGTGGTTTTCTGTGTTTTCTTCATGGAAAACACCGTAATTCTAGATGAGACAACGTCCGCATCTTTTGTAGACACTGAAACAACTCTCGTGGAGCCGAGGTGCTATAGCATTTAGACAAATGCAGACTTTAGGCTAATTTGGGACAATAGGAAATTTTTTAAGTAGTTGCTTACGGAGAGCAGATAAAATCGGGCGCCAAAGAAACACTGTTTTTTCTAAAACAACGGAATAAACTTTAAATTATGAATTATCAAATGATAATTCGGGTAATATATCTGGAAAGTATCCAGGGATTCAGCCTTATCTCATTATGCAAACACATTAATTGATTGGTTGATTGATACTGTTGAGAATTTTGATCTATTCCATAAATAATCACACCAATGGAGCGAGACACTCGATCATTTGGCTTCCGCAGCAAATTATAAAGAGGTTTGGCGAGTAACTGTGTGGTCGTTCATCTTGCTCCCTACACTTATCACGACAACATGATGCCATTCAACGACATCATGAAATAATAGATGCAAGGATAGAATAAGTTTCCATAACATTGTTTATTATACATACTGGCACTGCAGAAATGAAACAAGTTCGACTGTAGGCAAAAGGAAGCAACTTACCATCATCGTTCAGTTATTTGATTTCTCATAATAAATAACGATTGTCCGTTACTATGTGAAATAGAAGTAAGAGGAAGCTTTGTTACGAACCATTGTCATGCCAAAAGTGAAATTATAAAATTAAAATTAAATTAATTCAATAATATATACAATAAATACTGCGAATTGCGTTTACATGTTCTTTTTTGCATGTCCGGCTATTCCATATTAGAAATGTTTTCATATGGCTCGTTTCATTCCGTAATAAACATGATATTTATATCGAAAAAGCGCTATGCCAGCTTGAATCAAAATTCAACTCATAGCTGTGAGATTATATTTTATATCATAATACACCTTATCGCAGTGAAGTTGTTTCTGATTTTATACCCGAAAGTCAATAAAATTCCTACACGGGCGTAATGTTTATGTGATACTAAATTTTCGACTAAATGTTTAAACATAGCTGTCCAAAGTTCGCCTGATTAGGGCAGAGGTAAATGACCAGCGGTGGGAGGGGGGTTAATTTTGAATTTTCAGGTATTCAATAATTTTTGCTAAAATTTCTTCATTCCAATTTTAACTCAATTCCCCCCCCCCATTTTTTACCAGTTTTACCCAATTTTTGGCTATTTTCACACTGTTTACTAAATTTTACCGCACGCCTAGGGGAGGTAGATTTCGTTTGAATGGGTTTGAAACTTAGGAGGTGACGGCAACCCCCTACCGCTTCCTATCGATATTTACGATATAAACTATGACTTTCGAGTAGACATTTAAATTGCGAGTGTAGCCCTGCTACTTTTAATACTTTTAAGTGAATACGCAGTTAGTGCGCAAATTTGAATAATAACTTGCAGTATTTTCCCTTGTTATTCTACTACTAAGCCACCATAACACATTATCGTATGCGCAATATGGTTATTGTGACCTTATATCCGCTTTTACAATAACGATATTTCTCTTACGGCATCAAGATATCTGCTTTCCGCTATGATTTTCGCCATATTTTTCTTATTTATGTGAATATAAAATTTACGTTTATAAAGCACAAAATCCGAAGCTTTTTGACGTTTTAAGAGTCTGGTGACAGTTTAGCCGATATCCCACAATAGTCTTGTTCTCAATTATATTTCACACTATCGCATTCGATTTATCTTTCGTCAACATAAATATCAGTTTCAGCTTAGCTCTCCCTCTCGAAATTTTTAGCGAAATGAGATTACAAGCTAAAGTGAGAAACTATAAATTAGAACCTTTAATCATCATAGCTAAACAGATAACCCGCTTTCACTCATAACTTAAAACTATGCTCCGCTCAAACACGAACTCCAAACCCAAATTCGGAGAACTTTGTTGGGTTGAAATTCAACCTCTGAATGTCCCTACCTATTAGCGTTAAACAAATCGTCTGACTAATGTCGAGAAAAGTTTTATAATTATTCGTTCTAATAACTCGCCCGAAGTCGGTTCAAGTCAGTCTTTTACCTTCTACAAGTCAAAGGCATAGATCAGAATTACTTTGATATTAGACATGAAGAACTGCCTAAAGAGTAACCTTTTGAAAATCAAGTCTCAAAAGAAATTCAACTGCACATATATGATTCGTTTGTAGAAAAGGTGCATTACGTCTATGAATACTAAATGGTAGCACAGATCAACCAGAATTAAAACTCTAGTAAAACTACGCACAAATTTACTGTCCAACAGAGCAATGAGAACATTTGAATGGTTTGGCACTACAGCTTATCCGAAGAGGACTTTATTAGGACTTTGTAATTTGGAGTTAAACCGTAGAATGGTCCCGCAGTTAAAAATTAGGTTAAAAATTGTTAGATCCATTCCGTTAATTTAAACACGCAAATGTTTTGTCGTACATTCGAAAGCGCAAATTTCAGCTGAGTTGGTCTAAAATTTAAGTACGTCAAATACTATATTTGCAATAGAGTCAAATACTAAATTTTGTAAAAATCCGAGCAGAATTCAACTTTGACCAGCGACAGTTAGTCTCCGATGACCCAGTATGCTCAACCCTATAGTTATGCAATTTGTGCTCTGATTAGTTAGATCAGTCTGTCAAAAGTCATTTCTAGAACCGGCACTTTTACCATTTTCGATTGTCATATGTGGAATTATAAAAGTTGTCAGGCAATGCTCAAAATTCTTGAAAGCAAATTGTTATCATATATAGGTCTGCCAGACACCCAATGACCACTGTGTGCCATGGCAAAGAAATAGGACGAAGCTGCGACTTGAATAAAACGTTGAGTTGCAAAGCGAACCAAATTCGTGCCAAACAGTCAATGATAAACCTTAACGAAAACATCCAATAACGTTTACATCCGACCATAACCAAGAATGTTTGTGTTAACTTAGGTAGCAAAGCAAAAGTTACATATAGGTTTTGGCTAGTTAGTGTATGCCAACCTTTTCAGCGGCGTCAGAACTTGTTAGGTCACAAATTTGATGCAGTTCCTTAAATAAAATCTACGCAGACTAAGATCTACCAGTCCTTACGACCGTATCAAGCAAGCCTGTAAAATCTACTATGTTGATGAACAAAGTCAAATCTACAATAACGGATAAGACGCTTTCTAGTAAGCATCGTATTCCGTAGCTCCCAAAATTATTATCATTCCTAGTGGAAAACTTTCCGTTAAAATTATGCCCGTGGCCATTGCCAAACAAGTGAGGCCTTTGATCTTCAGGAATCCAGCTAGATGGGCACTCTTCTTCCGAAATGCTGTTCAATAATTGTGGGCAAACACCCCCGGATATTTCGTTCAGAAAATGCGGCGAGTGCCCAAAATAGTTCTCGTTTATCTAACAAGCTTAAGACAAGATTTACCGGCGCTGAGAAACTAAGCAGGCCCATAGATAAGCCTATCGACAAAAGTTGTGTTACCAGACCGATCAAAACAAAATAAAACATTGCCGCTTGCGCAACGAACGAGAGATGAAGGATAAATATCAACAACGATAACGCCACAGAGAAATTAAGTAAACTGATGATCAGACCATATGCCTTTCAAAATTGTCCACTTTTCCTCAATCAATTGAAAAGATGAACCTCTGAACATTTGTGGCTTCGCTAGGAAGGGAATGAATACAGGCACGTTCGGACGAACGAAGATGCTATTCAAAAATTGTATCGAGCGGCCAACGTTGACATTCAGCTTCTGGTGACCGTCGCCGAACGAGTTCCGTAGGCCTGAAACCAAAGGGATAAATATGACCAAAACGAAACAAATGTACATTGCCCGGACTCCTCAAACTTACGAGTGTTGATAAGCACTGATAAGATAATAGGTTGCTGTACAAAACAACCTGCGAAAGTTGTACTTTTTGAATTTTAATCAACACTGTTACTGAGACGAGATTATAATCATTGAAGTTGGCTATTCCCATTCAAGTCTGGGGCAACTTACGAAAGGGGGGCTTACTTTGAACACTAGGGAACAATGCGATTGATTGAGAACGAGGTGCAGCTGTGAAAATATGATAAATGATAAGGTGTGTAAATTAGACTGCCACCAATGAGTTGAGTTCCAACTTTTTAGGAACACCAATAAATTCTATGCTTTCTTGAATGAGAGATGGTAATGACTAATCGACCTTATTACGGCCTAACGATTACTCTCCCTGGGACCTTTAATGAATCACATCGCGAAACTAAACGGAATGGCGCCATGCCGAACACACTAGTAAAGCCAATCTGCGGCTTGCTGAGCTAATTGATTCTTTGAGACTAGGTTTATCGCAGCCTCTCCCGTGAGAGTCAACGAAACCGGGCACCATTCAGTAGGAAGCGGACAGTGCAGCTGGGTAACTCGTCTTGGCTATTGGGAGACGTTTTTGTCGTCGGTTTGGCTTCCAAAAAATCGAATCGAAAATTTTTCCTCTAGTACATTATATCTTGGTTGTGCTATCTAGATAATTACTTTATATCTGTAATATAAATTTCACCACTGCCATAATTACAATACATCGTTACTCTCCTGAGAGACGGTGCTAAAAAAGTCTGTTACACTACTTTTCTATACCCATCATTCCCTTCTGATATCTAAATTGTAGACGAACAGTTAGTTATAAAAATTTAACATCCTCCCAGTATTACCAACTACTGTTGTGCCTTTGTGCCCTCAGGAAAATACACTGTCGTTACCAAACCAACGCCTTTTAGTGAATAATTTGCACTAAAATATAGTACCGTAGTTGCGCTTTACCACTTTTAGTTCTGTCCACACTATAAGCGTGACGCTGACGATTTAAAGATGAATTTCCATTGGTTTCTGAGTCAAATATTGCGGTGGATAAGTTATGGCTGTTTTATCAAATAGCTAGGCGTCAGGATGTTATACTTTGTTTTAACTTTTTCGTTTCTTTTTCTAATACCATTAATTAGTAAACCTACAGCTCTTACAGCTGTTCCACACAACAAACTAAGTTTGAATGCATTATACTAAGTAAATTCGGCAAATACTGTACCATTGTACGTGTGTTCTTCACTAGCTTTGTAAGAAACCTTACAGATCCAAACAATAACTCCGACATAGCTCTGTGCTTACTATGCGTGACTTTCACGCAAGCGTTTTATTCATCGCTTCTCGGAATGCTAACTAATTTATGAAGGAAACAGTTGAAGTTCAATATTAGAGGCAGTGGGGAATTCAATTATCAGGACGTTTCTGTGTTAAGATTACAGAAACTTTTGTTATCCGCCAGTATGGTCCTCTATTCCAGCTATGGTTCAGTTCTGTTTAAATTTTACCTAGGCTAAAGTATTTTGAAGTAATCCATTGTGTAACTGTTACACTGCACAACTGATTAACACCGGGTGATAGTAATGTGATATGGTTCTTTATTTAATTTCAAAGTTCGGCGGGCAAGACACTGAGCAAACTTTATCGCAACAAGCATTTGGGGTTTGTAGCAGTGCTGATAACAGCGGAAAGTACGTCTTCTGAAGAATACGTGCACAATAGTCTTTGACTTCGCTAGGAGCTACACGATAATTCTTCGCCATAGACGTAGTATATATATTTGATACCGATTTTCCGGGATTGCGGAAGCAGGAAGGCTGCGTTTCGCGCAGTCACGGGCAGCATACAACGCAAATTAAGTTTGGCGTAAACGTGCATTTAGCACGTACGTTGTTATTTTCTTGCTTTTCCAGGTTCCTCAAAGAACAGAGCAATGGCTGTTGGAAACCTCAGTGCTTTGCGTACGCCACTTGCAACAAATCTATGTTCTATCTTTCGCGCGGTTTGAGATTGTTAAGTATTCCACTATACTGAAGCTAATTGGACACTAAATGGTTAATACGTCATTGTATACCACAAGTCCAAACACGGCGCGCGTGACAATGAAGTTGTGCAGTCACACAAGTATCACTATGCACTACGGAAAACAAACCTTCAGGGAGGCCAAAAACCTCATTATGCCAACTTTATTCTAACACGTAATTATAGTTACTAGTTAACGAATGTTTGTTCGATACAAAACGAAATATCTGAATATGTAAACAATTAAGTTATTGTTTTATAGAAATATAAAGTTAATTTACGGTTCTCCTAATCCTGAACTAATAGCTCATTTAAGCTTGATCTAATTATTTTTGCAAGTAATAAAATCAAAATGTTTTGATATCAAATAAATCAAAATCTTGTTATTAAAGCCTGTGTAAATACATTAACAAGATGAACAGTACTACGACAATTATGCTAAGGCAGCTTGTATAATATAAAATTGTGCTACAACTGTCACAAGTTAGCTGTAGCGCGACTAATCTTGCGCTCAAATTGTTGTACGCAAGGTAGTACGTTTACTCGTTTAAACTAGTGCTGACGTCAAAACCGTGCGTACATATCTCTGAGAGCACCACAAGCCATACTACAACCATTTCTTGTTGAACAGAGTGCTTAGGGCAGCGCATCTATAACATTAAACATTTTATAGAGAGCAGCTATTCCCATTTGGTATCCTACATGAATGTCAATTTAAGATCCTATTAAAACAAGTCGATCACTAAGGACCAGAATTACGACTGTGCGGTTCACGCATTTCGGAGTTTTAAAATAAATTTTAATGATTTACGGAATTTAAGTCAAATTTTACAAATATTCCAAAATAGGTGTAGATTGCAAATTTTTGCAGCTCAACACATGTGACTTGAATCAACTGGAGCCAGTTAACCAAAATACAGTCCATATCTTTGGTACTAGTAAAATGGAATTTTTTGAAACAAAAGGCTTCCTTTTGGGGACAGAGTCAAAATTTTATGCGTCTTTCAGAGCTCTCCATTCTGGGCTGTAATTGTAAAGGTGATCACAAGATAAATAACTGAAAATTCGAATCAAACAAACTGCGATTAAATTATCAATAACATCAAAGGTTACTTCTGGTCATATAAACTGTGTGAAATTGTAACAAATCCTAATTTAATAACATCCTTAGCTTTAGATAAGCGCGACAGAAGGAGGCCTTACAACATAATGCTTAGTCAAATCTTTTTGAACGGTGATATACCAGACTCCTCTGTAGCAATTCCAGGTTATAATTTTATGAAAAAGATAGCATTACTCGTGGAGGCAGTGTCAATATTTATGTATATAACCTTTGCCGACATAGCTTCGCCTTACATATTAACAGTGGAACCAATGGAGAAATACCTACGAATATAAAGCTTAATCTTAAATGATATAAACACTGACTATAAAAGATTTCCTAAACAAGCATTGCTTGGTTAAACATGCTGAAATTGTCTCAATTTCAATAGCACGTGAAAGTGATTCGAGAGAAATTTAGCCCATATATTATAACTGCAAAACATGTCGAAAACTGAAGAGCACCATGCAGATAGTTAAACGTTATAGTTAGGCGCAGATTTTCGCGCAGCAATGTGGTAAAGCAGCAAGAAAAGAAAGCTAAATCAAATTTTTGAAAGAGTTTACATTTTAAGTAGGGTATAGTACCGACTTAACCTGCGGCTGCGTTCATATTACAAACCGTTTTGGGCATACACAAGCAAGTGTTCATGGGGCACACACTAAGGCCTCAGCCCTCGATGTCCCATTTTTGCTATTTTGTCACCAATTTGTGCCGATTGGCACCATACGTTTGCCAACTTTTCTAACATTTTCCGCGCACCTTCTTCGCAACTTCGGGGGTCCGGCGCACCAAGAGGGTCATCATCTTTTTTCAGCACCTCATATAGAACCTCTCCTGAGGTCTTATCCTACGCCGAACTCTGCTGCCGCCGTGAGACCGCGCAGCGTCCGCACGTACTGGTTTGGGAGCCGAGAGCGGGTCGTCCGAGAGCGCAGGCGCAGATTAGGATTAGGCCTAGAACATGGCTCATATTAAGGAAGACATGGTTGATCGAAATTTACACTATCGCTCAATTGACCTTTTTCTTCGTATATTGACACATTTGTCGCAGCGTACATTGTGTCGTGAGTTAGCTGCCGAGTTTGCCGGTTGGCGTGTATTTGTACGTGCGCTGTTGCTGTTATGCGTTTGCAATGTGAGGTGCCAGAAGGAACTAACCAACAGCTCCTAAACACCGTAGTTGGTAGCGAACAAGACTTGTACCTGAGCGATCAATATTCAATCAGTGGAAGAAGCAAATGTTTCTTCAAGATGGTACAAGCTATGAGCTGGTTTAAGAAGGAAATGGTTAAATGAGATTTACTGCTCAATTAACCTTTCGTTTGCATATTAACACATTTGTCGCAGCGTACATTGCGTGGCGAGTTAACTACCGAGTTTGTCGTTCGGCGTGCATTTGTGCGTGCGTCGTTGTTCGTTCGGGTTGTGAGGTGCCACAAGGAACTGAGCAGCATCTCCAAATAGCGCAGTGGGCAGCGAACAAGACTTGTATTTGAGCGATCAATGTTCAATCCAGGGAAAGAGCTAAAGTCTGTTCAAGATTGTAACAGGTATGCGTTGGTTTAAGAAGGAAACAGTTAATCGAAATTTAGACTACTGCTCAATTAACTCTGTCGTTCGCATATCAATACATTTGCCGCAGCGTACATTGAGTGGCGAGCTGATTGCCGAGTTTGTCGTTCGGCGTGCATTTGTGCGTGCGTTGTTGTTCTTTCGCGATGTCAGGTTCCTTAAGGAACCAAGCAACAGCTTCTAAATAGCGCAGTGGGTAGCGATTAAAACTTATACCTGAGCGATCAAGGTTCAATCCCTGGAAGAAGCAAAAGTTTATTCAAGATTGTACACGCTACGCGTTCGTTCAAGAAGGAAACAGTCGAAATTTAGATTACATCTCAATATACTCTTTCGTTTGCATATTGATGCATTTGTTGCAGAGCACATTGCGTGGCGAAAAATTGTCGAGTTTGTCGTTCTGCGTGGATTTGTAAGTGCGTTGTTATTCGTTCCCGTTAGGGAACTGAGCAACTGCTCCTAAATATCGCAGTGGGTAGCGAACAAGCCTTGCACCCGAGCGATGAAGGTTCAAACCGCGGAAAAAGCAAAAGCTTGTTAAAAGTTGTACAGGCTACGCGTTGGTTTAAAAAGGAAAGGAGTATTTATTGAAATTTAGACTACTGCTCAATTAACCATTTCGTTCGCATATTGACACAGTTGTCGCAGCGTACATTGCGTGGTTAGTTAAGTACCGAGTTTTTGTCCGACATGCATTTGTGCGTGCTTTGCTGCTTGCTCGCGTTGTGTGGTGCCACAAGGATTTAAGCAACAACTCCTAAATAATGCAGTTGGTAGCTAACATGACTTGCACCCGAGCGACCAAGGTTCAAACCCCGGAACGAGCAAAAGTTTGTTCAAAGTTGTACAAGCTACGCGTTGATTCAAAGTGGGTAGCGAATAAGACATGTATCTGAGCGATCAAGGTTTAATCCGCCGAAGGATCAAAAGTTTGTCCAAGACAAGCTATGCGTTAGTTTGAGAAGTAAAGGGTTAATAGAATATTTAGACTACTGCTCAATTAACCCTTTAGTTCGCATATGGACACATTTGCCGCAACCTACATTCCCTGGCGAGTTAACTACCGAGATTGTCGTTCGGTATGCATTTGTGCGTGCGCTGTTGTTCCTTCACGTTATGAGGTTCGTTGAGGAAACTAGCAACAGCTCCTAAATAGCGCAGTTGGTAGCAAACGAGACCTGTATGCCAGCCATCAAGGATCGATATTCGGAAGGATCAAAAGTTTATTCAATATTGTACAAGCTACGCGTTGGTTTAAGAAGGATTAGGGGTAATCGAAATTTTAACTACTGCTCAATTAACCCTTTCGTTCGCATATTGCCATATTTGCCGCAGCGTGCATAGCGAGTTACCTGCCGAATTTGTCGTTCCGCGTGCATTTGTGCGTGCGTTGTTGTTTTTTCGCGCTGTGAGATTTCTTAAACAATCAAGCAACAGCTCCTAAATAGCGCAGTGTGTAGCTACCATAACTTGCTCCCGAGCGATCAAGGTTCAAACCTCGAAACAAGCAAAAGTTTGTTCAAAGTAGTAAATGCTTTGCGTTGGTTTAAGAAGGAACGGGTTAATCGTAATTTAGACTACACCTCAATTAATCCTTTCGTTTGCATATTGATGCATTTGCCACAGCGTACATTGTGTGGCGAGTAATTGCCGAGTTTGTCGTTCGGCGTGCATGCATACGTGCGTTGTTGTTCGTTCGCGATGTGAAGTGCCACAGGGAACTAACCAACAACTCTTAATTAGCGCAAGTGGTAGCGAACAAGTCTTGCACCTGAGCCATCAAAGGTCGAACCGCGGAAGCACCAAAAGGTTTCAACATTGTACATTATATGCGTTGGTTTAAGAAGGAAAGGACTAGTCAAACAGCTAAAATCTTTCTAGTTTCGGCAGCATAAAAAATTCGCATCAATTCTCAAACAGTCAGAAAGCAATTGCATTTATTTGTATTTCATAATCAATTCCTAAATACATACATCCTGTACCTTATGGCTTTGAACAAATTATTGAAATACCGCTATTAATTAGTATCCTTTGAATATTGATATAACGTTCATACGACACAGTGAACTAGCACTCATCAATAATGAGCAACAGGGTAGAATGGTAAGAGGCGGGGCTTAAATACAGTATTACGGTATGTGAACTGAATTGCATAAAATGTGGAACTGTTATGTTAGAAGTTTATATAATGAGGAAATATCGCCATAATATAACGTTCAAGGTACACTTAAATTTTGAAAATTCTTCACATACCTCTAGGCACAGCCTACCCTGGGGTACAACGTTGTAGTGCCAATCAACCATTATGTAAGACCTGATGCTGAATTGATAAGCCTGTGAGTAACGTCATCAAAGTAAAAACCCACCAGCTACAACAGAATTGTACAATATTTACGTTTGCATAAACGGGTTAATAAACTAAACTTAAGGTAATTATTTCTAAGTTTCTTCTCGTTATAGAGATAAAACGCAAACTATATGCCTTCAGGCTTGCTAAGAAAGATGCGTTGAAATTATCATTTCAGGAAACTAAAACAAGGTTTGTGTCCCTGTCATACGCATAAGGTACAACGGTCACGCGTCGGGAACATTTGTTCAATACAAAGCTTGATAATCTAACGCAACGTTTATCATTAATTAATTAATGTACAGTTTCATATTAGTTAACATAGGAGTTCTGGTTAACGGAAGAGCAATCTCTTCATTCCGTGGTAATAATCGCAAAAACAACGTTGTCGTAAATTTTGAATACATACACAAGTGATTAAAATATTCTGTGTGAGCCAGCCGTCGCTTGACACATCTGTGTCAAACCTATAAACCTCCTATTTACATTCCAATGCATGAAATCTCAAGGATCAGCTCAGTACATTAATTTGTCGAAGATTTTAACGTTGCCAGTTATGGCCACTGATGACTGCATCGAAAACATTCATTGAGGCAATAGCGTAAAAATGACGTATTTGTGTAACGGGACCGTTCCGGTCTGTTACGTTGGCCCTAGCTCTCATCAAGGTCGCCTAAAGATGAAGTATTTGCCGGGATATTTATTAATTTCACACCGATGATGAAGTGTATTGAATTTATAAAATTGAACAATGTAAAAGCCGAACTTTTATTTCACAAGCTTTATCGAGTTTAGCGTTCATATAATTGCAATGTGACCTACTAAGTGTTTTCACAGTAATACTAGTGGCAGCACCGTTTTGCGGGAGCTTAAAGGCTGAATATATATGAATTCGTGTAGGGCTAAAACTATATATGTACTTGCTTCCTCATTTATCTAGGCTGTCTTACCTTCCAGGGTACTTATGGGAAAAGTATAAAACCTCCCAGCACTTTAATGCTAAACGACAAAGGCGTTTTCGGTCTTACACTTCATTTCTGGGGAGGTCATCATACGCAGACTAGCCACGTTTTGTGGCTAAAAAGTTGCTTGTACTTACTTTGCTTTGTGGGATCCAGGTCGCAAAAACCTCAGAACTGGGGTGTCAGATCTATCTTCTAAAAACAATCTACTACCACAAACCGTGGGGTTTGGGCATAGTGACCCCATAAATGAGGTGGATATGCCTGAAAACGCGCGCTACAGCTAACAAGAGTTAGCATTAGAGTTTATGGAAAATGTTATAATTTCCCGTTATGCACTCATGATATTCCTATACACATGTACGTATACACTCTGGCCAGCACGCGCGATTCCACGCATCCGGACAGTAGTACTGAATAAATTAAAATAGACCGAAAGCATATCTGAGTACAGGACACAAATACACAATTCGATAATTTTAAAATATCTGTAAAACCTTCCAGCAAGAGTAAAAACCTACAGGTTCTTCCATTAAACTGTTAACCAGGGTCAAAACACTGAAAAATATTTACAAGTTACTCAGCTCAAATGTATGTAACATTAATTTGTCGGTATTGTTCTATCATCACACATATGGATGCGGGGATTGCACATACTTCTGCGAATGGTCTGAAATCCACTTCGGCTTTGTTCTGATGCTAAGTTCCCCAGTAAAGCAGCAAGTATTTTTAAGAATCGAAAGCTAGCGTTGGGGCTACCAAAAGAGACTTGGAAGCTACCATCCACCTGAAGGCTAGTCTACGTCTGACGTGGGCCATGAAAACGTATGATTATAAGAGCAAAGACTCACTCACATATTGCGTCCTAATCTCACTTGCGTACACGCTTCCGGCCATAGGCAATTTGTTGAGACAAGGAAGAGTGTCTTCAACCGTCCGTCATCGAAAGAAGTTAAACTTTGTAAACACAGCCGTGAATAAAATAACGAGTACAATTACTATGTAGGTCGGTGACAGTGAGTACATGCACACTTGGCCGACCTCCGCGCTGAAGAACCGGTTTGGGGGGCAAAGACTAATACAATGATGTACAAAACGCTAACTACAGGCAGATATCGTTCTGTAGTCCAAAATCGTTCGTGTGGAACAAAACTTAGGGAAACAGAATGATAGGAATGAAACCGTGTAAGACCGCGCTTTAAAACCTATACAACAAGAGATCAAAAGCTTCAGCTCCAATGTATGGGTCAGCTTAGCTCAAATTTTGCTCTATTCAGTCAAAAAATGGATTACCAACTATCAATTTGCCTAGGTCGGGGAGAGGATTTTTGATTCAGATATGTGTATTTGAATGTGCTCCACATCGATGAGGCGTACACATTAGAATATTGTCCAAATATTTTTACTCATTTTTATTCAAATTTTATATTGTTCAGGCTATTGGCGACGCGACAGCAGATATTTTAGCCTGTAAAATGTTCTTTATTGGCATGTATACGTCACCTGGCTCACAGAATTTCATGGCATGGAAGGTGGATGTAGCGCAATCGCTGCGCTTTTACTGGAACTCATCAGGTGCTTCTGGCAGATGCCTGTATAAAAGAGCTTGGTGACTGCTGCTCTGAGCACCACTCACCTTGTAGTTCATTATTAGCTTCAGTTTTTTCAGTTCGCTCTATGTGCGCCCGGAACATAGGCTTATGCTTACAATAAAAATTTTGTTTATAGATGCGAAGTTTAGACAAATGCTTTGGTTTAGTATGTCGCGAACGGCACACCTTGCGTTTCACTTACGCCACGAAAAGGTATATTGGCCATTTCCATCTACATATTTAGGGAATTGTGATATCGACATAACAAGTGTCGATCATCACGCTTGCACGAAATTTCATATTTTGGACATATTATATGATGACGCTCCGAGGTCTCGGGTAGTAGGTTAGCCGAAGTCGACGGTGGGAGCTCCTCCTGGAGAGATGACGACTCCAGCTCGTTCTCGAAGACCATACATGGCAGCGGTCGGTCATGCCAGGGGGGTAGAGGCCCCCAACGGGGGGGGTCGCGGCCATTCCAGGGGGCCAACCCCTCCCGGCCGGCCAAATTTTCCTAGGGGGGTTGGTCGTGAGGGCCTTTTTTGTCCTAGTAGCCATATTTTTCGCCTATGAGTTCAGTTTCTGCACTAGGGTCCGGCATCAAAACTGGTCGAGGCGGGGGGTTTTGGGGTCCGCACCCCCTTCGGGGTTTCCGATTCTGACAAGTGTAGATTGCATCCTGAGCATTTATAATTCTGAGAATTGTGTAAAATGTAAAGTTTCTGTTTACCGGCAGCTGGCAGTTTCTGTTTACAACAAATTCGCCAAACAAAAATATACACATTTGCCTTTAAGAAGATTCTTCATATTCGAAGCAGACACGGCTTTATTTTGCATAGACACCTTGAACCATAGCAGACATTCAATGTCTAAATATCTGGTTAGTGTTAGTATAAAATAAGTATAATTCGATTAACTTTTACTTCAGGAAATGACGTCGTGAACAAAAAAGCTTTCCGTAAATTTACGGCCGCACATGCACCTTTAGCAAGAAGCAGGCGCAATTTGCGCAAGGTTCTGCACTAAGGACCTACTTCGACACTCGTGGAGGAGCTGCTAATCCCCCTACGATCTGCGCACACCAACCCAGGGGGGTAACCCCCTGGCTTTTCGGCCTCGGGGGGGGGGGGGGGTCCGGACCTCAGGGGGTTATCCCCCCTACCCCCCCTGCCGCCATGTATGTCAAATACCCATTTTGCCGCTCTTACCCCATTTTGCAATTTCCACCCAACTTTTAAGGTGCTCTGCTAAATTTTTCCGTGCATCTGTGGCGCGTGAGTGAGGGGCAGGTGGGGGACAAAGCAATAAGGAGCGGAAGGAGTACGGGTACCCTCTCTACGCCAGGGCTTCGGGGTCCGAGTCCTCAGGTGGTAGCCTCTCCTGACCCAGTGCTTCGGCCTGTATGGTTTAGGAAAATTTAGTAAAACGCCTCATGGTCGACGTAGTAACCTTATGTTTATGGTGTTATGTAGCCTTTACATTACTGTTTCTCTATTACGTAGTTTTGCTGGTGTGCAGTTTACTTAACTATGTCCCCAATATGGTGTACAGGGTCAAATTACTACTTATATATATGATTTGATACAACGGCATAGCATATTTTCCACTTCCCCCTAGCGCTTACATTGGTCGTGGCCAACTATCGTTTTAGCGCTGATGAAACCTAATTACCACATGCTGTTTTTCGAGCGTAACGATGCTGTATACAGAATACCAAAAACACTTTTAAATAGTTTGAAACTTCACTTACGTTTTCGCTTATAGTGGTTGCAACCTGCCTAACAGTGGGACGCAGATGTCGTGATTATATACAGTCTTTGTCCTCCGTGATCGAATCGTAGTATATATCAAACCACCCGTTATAAACCATGGGATGAGCATCACCGAAAAGGCCGTGAGTTGCCATGCGGAGGGTATGTTTAACATACTTTACCGCATAACTGTCAACTTAATAATTGGAAATATAGCTGGATTTGATCCGCTGATCAATCACATCTGGATAAAGTGGCTAATATGCGAGTTAGGCCGTGTGGTCAACATGATATAAACGTAACAGAACAGCTAGCAATGAAGTTTCGTTAAAGTTTAATTTCCTGAATATATATTTTTTACACTCAGCCACAAGTAGGATTGAAAATTTACGTTTATATAAACATTCCACGAGAACACTAGTTATAAAAATTGGGTAGTTTTGAATAAACACTATGCATCCAAGAAAAACGATGGGTGTAAAATATATTAGCGATATGCGTAATTTATGCGACACACAAACAGCGGTTTTTATAACCGCTGGGTTTATATCCTAGGTAAAACCACCACATATATTCTTAAGTCTTCTGTTGTGGATTCGCAAAACCAGTTTTGTATTACCAGTTTTGTATGAATTTCACTGGAAACATTTGGCAAGGTCGCAGTGACAATCATGTTTTAGTAAGCGCGTGTAAACTTAGCTGTTGGTATGCAATGTTGTGCGAACTTGCCCTTAATAAAAATATATGTTTGCTGTTATGGATTTGCTTCGCCAGAACATTTTGGAATTACATTCGATCCTGTTCTGGAAGCTCCTATGATCTACGAGGACATCCTCACACGTGGAGAGACGGCATCTCCATCCTTCTAGAATGTTCTACGGATTTCGAAGACTGATGTCACGATTATTCTAGAAGATTCTAGAAGGATGGGGGGGTGGCGTCTCTCACGTGAGGTGTCTGGTAGGGACCCCTTCAAATGCGTCCAAAATGTTCTGGCCGAACGAGTAACGGCAAACATATATTTTTATTAAGGGCAAGTTCGCACAACATTGTACCAACAGCTAAGTTTACACGCGCTTACTGACGTGATTGTCACTGCAACCTACCAAATGTTGGGTTAGTTAAGAAAACTGGTAATACAAAAATTGGTTTTGCGAATCCACGAGCAGAAACTAAGAATATATGTGCAATTGCGTTTTTACCTAGGACCCAGCGGTTTATTGAGACCGGTGTTTTGTGTGTGCTCGCATGAGATTACGGCCGTGTCGCTAATTGTAGTTTACACCCCATCGTTTTTTTCTTGGATGCATAGTGTTTATTCAAAACTACCCCATTTTTATAACTAGTGTTCTGGGTGGAATGTTTATATAAACATTTAAATTTTCGATCCTACTTGTAGAGTGTCAGGAAATTAAACTTTAAGCGAAACTTTCATTGCTAGCTGTTCTGTTTCGCTACGTTTATATATTAGCCACCACGGCCTAACTTTTCATATTAGCCACTATGTAATTAATCAGCGGATCAATCCCAGCTATTACTTCCCAATTATTAAGTTGGCGCAAATACGGTAAAGTATCAGACGTCCCCCTCCGCATGGTGCTCATCCATATAACAAGACATTTTGATATGCTACGATTCGATCACGACAAATTGTATATCATCGCGACATCTGGGTATGTTTGGCAGGTTGCGAGGCGCGAAAACGTAAGTGAGAAGTTTGCGAACTTTTCTTAAAAAGTGTTTTAATTATTCTGTATACAGTACGCTCAAAAAACAGCATGTGATAGGGTTTCATCAGCGCTAAAACAATCACCACGACTGGGCGCTAGGGGGAAGTGAATATGCTTATGCATTATGAACTGCACACACAAAACTTTCGCATTAATAAACAGTAATGTAAAGGCTACATAACACCATAAACATAAGGTTACCTACGTCGACCATGAGGTTTCTAAATTTTCCTAAACCGTAGGCCGAAGCGCTGGGTCAGGAGAGGCTCCACCTGGGGACTCGGACCGAAGCCCCCTAACAAGGGTTACCGGTACTCCTTCGGTCCCTTTGTTTGCTCCCCCGCCTGCCCCTCACTCACACGGCCACAGATAACGGAAGAATTTAGGCAGAGCACCTAAAAGTTGGGTGGAAATTGCAAAATGGGGTAAGAGCGGCAAAATGGGTATTGGGGCGTACATGGCGGCAGGGGGGCTAGGGGGAATAACCCCCTGGCCCCCCCCCCGAGCCGGACGGGGGTTACCCCCCTGGGTTGGTGTGCGCAGGATGTAGGGGATTGC
Source organism: Trileptium ribeirensis (assembly GCA_030248225.1). Taxonomy (NCBI): domain Eukaryota; kingdom Metazoa; phylum Nematoda; class Enoplea; order Enoplida; family Thoracostomopsidae; genus Trileptium; species Trileptium ribeirensis. The sequence continues at coordinate 2,431 of JASANE010024987.1, read as the reverse complement.
GCGGCTCCTCCCCACTGTCCAAAGTAGCTAAATACAGCCGTAAATTTACGGAAAATTGGACATCATTTCCTGAAGTTAAAAGTTAAAATCAAATTATACTTATTTTATACTAACGCTAACCAGATATTTAGAACATTTTGAATGTCTGCTATGGTTCGAGGTGTCTGCCAATAAAGCCCATGTCTATTCAAATTGAAGAATCTTCTTAAAGGCAAATGTGTATATTTTTGTTTAGCGAATTTGTTGTAAACAAAAAGTTGCCAGTACAGATTAAACTCATTCTCAAAATTAAATGCTCAGGATGCAATCTTCCACTGCCTCCCGGGATGCGGAAACCCGAAGGGGTGCGCGGACCGCCCGCCTCGACCAGTTTTGATGCCCGGGGTCTCAGTGCAGAAACTGAACTCATCAGCAAAATTGTGGCTACTGCCACGAGAAAGGGCCCGCGAGCCAACCCCCCCCTCGTTCACCCCCCTGGCCGCCGACCCCCGCCCTGCCCCTGGCCACGTGACCGACCCCGTGTATGAGGTCTTCGAAACAAGCTGAGTCGTCGTGGTGCCCTCAGGGGAGGAGGTCCCCGCCCGTCAACTTGGGCCGTGACCTCCTCACCCCTCGGGAGTCCATCGTATAATACCTCCAAAATCTGAAATTTCGCGCTTGCTATGTCAATTATAATTCCCCTCATCTTGTAGATCAAGATGGGGGCAATATCCCTTTTCGTGGCGTAAGCAAAACGCAATTTTGGTTACGCAACATCTAAACCGAAGAGCATTTGTCTAAACTTCGCATCTATAAACAAAATTTTTTATTGTAAGCATAAGCCTATGTTGCCGGGCGGTGACAAACTGGAAAAAACTGGAACGAGATAATGAACTACAAGGGTGAGTAGTGCTCAGAGCAGGCAGTCACCAAGCTCTTTTATACAGGCATCTCCCCGGAAGCGCCTAATAAGTTCCGGTAAAAGCGCAGCGGTTGCGCTACGTAGGCCTCCGTGCCATGAAAATTCTGGGGCCCCGTGACGTGGTGCGCTTGCCAATGATTTACAGGCTCTAGAAATATATCCTGTCGCGATGGCCGGACAATATAAAATTTGAATAAAAATGCAGTAAGAAAATTGTTTGGACAATATTCTAATGTTGTACGCCATAAAAACATCAATTGCCCGCGTATCTGAATCCAACCTAGGCAATAAATATGGTAATCCATTTTGACTGGAATAGAGCAAAAATTTGAGCTAAGCTGAGCCCCTACACGTGGAGCACAAACTTTTGATACACTTTTGTTGTATAGTTTTAAACAGCAAGATTACACGGTTTGGTCCCTATCATTCTGTTTCCCTAAGTTTCCGCACCGGAACTCGAATTACAGAACGGATATCTAAGCCGGTTTTTTGTTACATACATTGTATTAGTCTTCCCCCGAACCGGTTATCAGCGCATTAATGTGCATGTTCATTGTAACCAACCTACATAATTAATTGTACTCGTTTTATATATTTACAAAAGTTTATTTTCTTCGAAATGACGGACGGAAGACACTCTCACTTGTCTCCAACAAAGTGCATGGTGTACGCAAGTGAGTGTGTGAGTGAGTCTTTGTCTTGGTACACGTTTTCATGGCCCACATTGCGGACTTGGTTAGAGACCCACCCTTCAGGTGGATGGGTCTCAGAGTCTTTTGGTAGGCCCCAACGCTCCGATTCTTAAAAAATACTTGCTGGGAACTTAGCATAAAAAACAAAGCCGAAGTGGATTAGGGACCCCTCGTACAAATACAGGCATAAACAATACCGAGCAATGTTACACGTCCTCTTGAGCTGATAACTTGTAAATATTTTTCAGTGTTTGACCCTGGTTGACAGTTTAATGGAAGAATTCTATTAGGTTTTACTCTTGCTGGAAGTTTTACAGATATTTTAAATTTATTGGATATATTTGTCCTCCTCAGAATATGCTTCAGATTATATTTAATTATTCGGTACTACTGTACAAATCAGTGGATAGCACATGCATTATACACTACATGTGCCTATAGGAAATATCATGAGTGCCATAACGGGAAGACTATAAGACATTTCATAAACTTTTAATGCTAATATTAGCTGTAGCGCTGGCATTTTGCCAGGCATATCCACCATTTATGGGGGTCACTATGCCAAACCCCAGCGGTTTGTGGTAGTAGATTGTTTTCAAATCTAACACCCCCCACTACAACCTGATCCCCAGCAAAGCAAAAGCAAGGCCTTTCACCACAAAAGTTGGCTGGTGATGACCTCCCCAGAAAATGAAGTGTAAGATTTCAAAACACCTTTGGTTTTTCCACATTAAAGTGCTGGGAAGGTTTATCTTTTCCCATCTACCCTGGAAGTAGGGGCCAGACACTGAGTAAATGAGGAAGCAAGTACATATATAGTTTTAGCCCCTCCACTATA
>JASANE010024986.1:0-17268 GCA_030248225.1 Trileptium ribeirensis | reverse complement strand
TCTATGCATCGTACTTCGTTCAGTTACGTATTGCTTTCATGTATTGTGGTGCTGCTAATGAATCATATGCTAATAATGCTATAATTATTGTTCGACTGTTAGAGTAGGTCAATACTTTTTAGATCGCTGAATACGATGAAATTAGCGGTTGCATGGCATGTATATACCTAGTAAAGGCAAGCGCCGGGAGTATTTTTATAATTATGCCTTTTGAAATTTACATTTTCGTCAATGTTGTGATTGTATATTCCGAATGTGTGCGTATTTTTTGGCCAGTAAAGAAGAAATGGTTGTTACTGTTTCAAAATGAGCCGAAAATGATCGTCACGTTGCCCTTAACATGTATGTACTACCCGACTGAGCAGAGAAAAATCAATTTTGAAACTCACAGTGGCAAATGGGAATACACTAGTCAAGCTCGCTCCGTTTGTCTTCGACGGGCGAGTAACTTATTGAGTTTGCAACGCGACAATACAGTTACAAACATGGCACAATCGTTTGCGTCAGAATCCACCGTCACTGTCACGAGATATTTCGGTAGCGGTGCATTGATGACCATCATTAATAAATTTATGCCGAGTGGCGAAACCTTCGGAAGAAACAAACTTTTCCATAGAGGCCAGATAAGAACTTTCTCTCGTTCTACAAAATGAACCATAGAAGGCCGATATATTTTCACTTTTTATGCGGATATGGCCGTTTTCATGTATTATAGTACTGATTGATGTCCAGTTTAGCCTGTTTTATCCAATGTTACAGCATAGGTAAATCGCTGCAATAGGATGCGATACGCAGGTGCGCTGCAGCTTTGTCTTGCTGTACAAAATGAATCTGTGATTTTTTTCACTGGTTACAACCGTTTTCGTATTTCGGGTTTGGCGAGCTCTTTTAAAATCCCCTTTTGGGCCTTAATCCAGAATACAAGGGTAACCTTGCGCAAAAGCTGTACAAATTCCCTTAATTAAGTACTATAGTCCCTCTATTGCTCTACACAAATAACTTGATTTGACCGAATATCAAAGCCAATTAAAAAGGTGCAGCTAAAATTCCCTTTGTCGAACCCTTTTTTGACTTAAACCAGCAGCAAGATAATGACAATAGCAGTGCACCATTTGCAACTATGTAGTGGATAAATTGGTTTACAGAATGATACCAAAAACACCAATATATACTCTAGCACTTATAGACATATTACCATTTACGTTTATTTTGGGTCTTCTGGGCCAGTCACAAACCCTTTTTGACTTATATCTGCAGCAAAATAATGACAATGGTAGTGCATAACTAAAAACTATATAGAGGATGAATTGCTCCACCAAATGAGACCAAAGACGCAAATCCAGCTCGAGTGGTTGAAGAGATATTAACAATTTCGTGTATTTTGTGTCCCATGTGTTAATTGACAAACACTTTGACCCAACCCTGGAGCAAAGTAATAACAATAACATCGCACTATTTGCAAATATATTTAGGACGGTTTTCTCACCATTATGATAACAAAAACACCAGTATATCTAGCGCTTAAATGATATTACCATTTTCGTGTATTTTTGGCTCTCCTGGATTCATTGACAAACCCTTTTTGACCAACCCTGCAGCAAAATAATGACAATACCAGCACACTACTTGCAGCTACATAGAGGATGAATTGCGTTACAGAATGAGACCACCGAAACACCTATATAGATCGAGTGATTGCGGAACTATATTACCATTCACGTTTATTTTGGGTCTCGTGGACACATTGACAAACCCTTTTTGACCCAACCCTGCTGGAAAATAATGACAATGGCAACACACTATTTGCAGCCACATAGAGGATGAATTGCGCTACAGAATGAGACCACCGAAACACCTATATAGATCGAATGGTTGAGGAGGTACATAATCATTTACGGTTATTTTGGGTCTAATGGTCCAGTGGCAAACCCTTTTTGACTTAAACCAGCAGCAAGATAATGACAATAGCAGTGCACCATTTGCAACTATGTAGTGGATAAATTGGTCTACAGAATGATACCAAAAACACCAATATATCTCTAGCACTTATAGACATATTACCATTTACGTTTATTTTGGGTCTCCTGGGCCAGTCACAAACCCTTTTTGACTTATATCTGCAGCAAAATAATGACAATGGTAGTGCATAACTAAAAACTATATAGAGGATGAATTGCTCTACAGATTGAGACCAAAAACACTAATATATGTATAGCGCTTGAAGTGATATTACCATTTTCGTATATTTTGGGTCCCATGCATCCATTGACAAACCCTTTTTGACCCAACCCTGCAGCAAAATAATGACAATGCCAGCGCAATATTTGCAACTATATAGAGGTTGAATTGCTCTACATCATGAGACCAAAAACCTAACATATATATCTTTAGTGCTTGAAGAGTTATTACCATTTTCGTGTATTTTGGGTACCATGGATCCATTGACAAATCGTCTTGACCCATCCCTGCATCAAAATAATGACAATAGCAGCACACTACCTGCAGCTACATAGAGGATAAATTGCTCTACACAATGAGACCAGGGAAACACCTATATAGATCGAGTGATTGCGGAGCTATATTACCATTTACGTTCATTTTGGGTCCCGTGGACCCATTTTAGAATTCTTTTGAACAAAATCCTCCATTCTGTGAGAACTTTGTAGTAAAGCACTAGTTAAGTGTTATAGGGATTCATTTGCTCTACAAAATGAGCCCAATTTGACTGTGATATCTACACCGGTTGTTCAGTTACAATAAGTAACGTGGTTTTTGGGCCTCTTCGGGACCCGACCCGAGCACCTTTGCCCGTTTCTTCGGGGGGAAGATGTTGGAATCGCGCCTAACTAAAGGGCACAAATATAGATTTCATAAAATGAGCTATCGTGAGAGTCAATCCGCCCAGCCGAAGTTGAATTATGCGTGTCACGCCAAAAATCCCAGAAACGGACAACGTCGAAATTTACCACTCTGGCCAGTGAAATTTGTTCGCTTCGCTCGTTTCACTCACTCTGAATTCTATTAATTTTTGGACTGCTTTCCTCGGTATTTTTCGCAAAATCTGTGGAATTTACAAATTACAAAGATTTGTTACAACACTTATATAATGATTTGAACACAAATGGCAGCGGTTGAGACATATTTCTCGGGTTATAAATAATAGGGATTTTCTCGCCTCAGTAGGACATTACTTTACTCGTGTCAATTGCTACTCTTTGTTGAGTTTTCAGCTAATGCTTGGCGGATTTTTCTTCATACAATCCGCTGCGCTATTTATGGATACCGATTTTCCGACGAACGCTGCCGAATACAAACCGGGAAAAATTAACGAAGCGTATTCGTAAGTTTCTAGTGTAATTTGAGTTTTTTTACGATTAGATATCGTTGTTGTTTTTAACACGTGTGATTTTATTGAATTCTCAGTGTTTACGAAGAATTCTTCCTTTTCATGTTGTGAATTGTTTTTCTTATGACATTCTTAACTAAAAATTGCACGTCCGATCGTCTCACGCGATAGCTCAAATGAAAGATTGAAACCTTTAGTTAGGGTCGAAAATGGCCAAATCCTTCCTGTATAAAAGTGGTTGAAGGGGTTTTAGGTCAAAATGGGGTTCGACAAAAGGTATTTTAGCTGCATCTTTGTAATGGGTGCACACATTTCGTCAAATCAAGTTATTTGTGTAGAGCAATAAGGGACTATAAAACTAATTAAGGGAATGTACAGCTTTTGCGCAAGGTTACCCTTGTATTCTGGATTAAGGCCCAAAGGGGATTTTAAAAGAGCTCGCCAAACCCGAAATACGAAAACGGTTGTAACCAATGAAAAAAATCACAGATTCATTTTGTACAGCAAGACAAGCTGCAGCGCACCTGCGTGTCGCATTATTGCAGCGATTTACCTATGCTGTAACATTGGATAAAACAGGCTAAACTGGACATCAATCAGCACCACAATACATGAAAACGGCCATACCCGCATAAAAAGTGAAAATATATCGGCCTTCTATGGTTCATTTTGTAGAACGAGAGAAGCTTTATCTGGCCTCTATGGAAAAGTTTGTTTCTTCCGAAGGTTTCGCCACTCGGCATAAATTTATTAATGATGGTCATCAATGCACCGCTACCGAAATATCTCGTGACAGTGACGGTCGATTCTGACGCAAACGATTGTGCCATGTTTGTAACTGTATTGTCGCGTTGCAAACTCAATAAGTTACTCGCCCGTCGAAGACAAACGGAGCGAGCTTGACTAGTGTATTCCCATTTGCCACTGTGAGTTTCAAAATTGATTTTTCTCTGCTCAGTCGGGTAGTACATACATGTTAAGGGCAACGTGACGGTCATTTTCGGCTCATTTTGAAACAGTAACAACCATTTCTTCGTTACTGGCCAAAAATATGGACACATTCGGAATATACAATCACAACATTGACGAAAAATGTAAATTTCAAAAGGCATAATTATAAAAATACTCCCGGCGCTTGCCTTTACTAGGTATATACATGCCATGCAACCGCTAATTTCATCGTATTCAGCGATCTAAAAAGTATTGACCTACTCTAACAGTCGAACAATAATTATAGCATTATTAGCATATGATTCATTAGCAGCACGCAAAATATATACGTATTTAGTCAACTCTAGAAATCATTGGAATTTTTAAACTTGGCCTTATCGTCCAAAAACGGTTTCTCTGACAAAAAGATAATACCCATACCGGAACCGGAATTCTGTTTTAGTAGTGTTTAAATTTTTTCACAGTTTTGCTCCGGTTGTGGTTCAAGCATGCTTTTTTTTGTATAGACATAGGCCATGTTCCACTACAGTTCACAAAACAAAATAATACCTCCTCAACCAATTTCCGTGCAGCTTATAACTTCGATACTTTCAATACATTTTCAGTTTTAATCCTGTACGAATAGTTCATTTTCAGGTTACGTTGAAAACATCAGGTTGATGCTTGTAGCACTTTTTTAGCTCACTCGGAGAGCTGCGTTGTATCTTCAAATTGAAAAACCTTTCAACCAGATATTCATACGTAGCGTAGTATATATTTTAAAAGTATTTTGGGTTGAACTATTATATTTGAATACAGAACCACAACCATAAACTAAGTATTTTGCAATGAACATAATACTGTTAGTATTTACAATGCTGTAAGCTTGTCTAAGATACTTTTTCTCAATCGCTAGCTAGTGCGCTCGTAAATTTTGTAAATCACTATACCTTCGAGTTAAGTAATATCTCTGCAGCGCAGCAAGAAATTGCATTTTTGGTAATGATCTGTGTTTATTTTTAAATTTACGGAGCTGTATGCCATTGGTCTCATTTTACAGCATTCTGATCAAATATTTCAGAAATATGTACTACCCCGGTTATTTTTCTTATAGAACCGGAGAAACCGATAATTTCAAGTATCTTGCGGAATATCTTCTCACAACATATTATGTCTAGTAACTCGATGCGATGGAAAATATAACGAAATTGTCTATTTTACGCTCCATTGGGTGCATATTCATTATGGCTCAATTTGCGCAGAGATGTGTTAGTGCAAGATATATATGTTGCGCTAGTGGATAACGAAAACGGCAAACGCCTTTTCGATTGATTGTACCGCATTTTTGCCGTTCTCGACCTCCTTACAGTACTAGTTAGAGATACAATGGAATCATCGCTTTACATTAAGTTCAATGTGAAAGTCATTTTTAACACCATATAGATCCACAGTACCTTTATTTCTTACTTATTTATGACATGTACCTGTTATTTTTTGTGGGGAAATAGAATGGGTACTTTTATCATATGTCGGCTGTCGGTATTTATAAGGATGGGGTATCCTCACCGAAGATTTGTATGTTTGGGAATTTGCTTAATAGTGCATAATGCGCGTGTCGCTAAACTATGTTTGCATGTGTTTGCTGCGCGGCTTTAGCATAGAAACTTGATAATCCTAATATGGCCAATTCTTATGACACGAATCCGGACATCCTGTAGCTCCGCTAATAATTTTCATTGGTTTAACAACAAGCCTCTGACAATCCACAAGTCTACAACACTCGGTTCCAAGATTGGGCCACCATAGACACGGATTAACATTAGAAAACAATTATTTTTGTCTCAGATTATCCACGATGAAAACGGCAGTGATTCCACTAGATACTCAAAATGAACAGACAATATCTCTCCCGATAATTTCGCGAAAAAGATATGCCACTTACCAATTGTTAATTTGGTTCGTACTATAACGCCGTATGGGATTCATTTCCCCCCTGTGGGTAGTAGCAATTAATTTGGTTTATGTAATTGTGCTTGGCAAATTTATATATCAACGTATTCAAAGCAAGACGTAAATCACTAGCATAAGTGGAATTGGCGACCTCAGTACTGTATATTCGGTTTCCTGCCAAATCTGTTTAAGCACCGCGTATGCGAGTACCTATAAAAATTTTTCGCGTAGGGTACAGAGATGTAGAGTTTGTTTTTATATTGGCATCACTCCGCTCTCTCACTCTGGTTATCCTCAGGAAGCACTTTCAACGTCGTTCAAAACTCAAAGCTAATTATCTCGATAATCAAGTGTAGGGGTTATTGAATTTTAGGAGCCATATTTTATTTGATGATCTTTTTATTTATTAATCTAGCCACTCCCTACGTCTAACGACTTTGCTCCTAACCATCGAAATTAACAGTCTCTTATTGAAGAATTGAAAGCAGTATTGAAAGAAGTCAAATATTTTGGTCAAACGTATAAGATACATTGTCTACCGTACACCCAGTGAAGAGATCGAAGATAAGCAAAACTCGCAAACTCAACCGTATTCGGATTATAACCAAGCAAGCAAGGGATTATTGATCCAATAGTTTCGCTTATTACGAGGAAATTCCAAATCTATTAATTGCACAACCAACCCTTATTCAACGTACACGCTAACGTTCAATATGAATTTTAGTTTAAGTTAACCTGCAGTGTAAAGTGATTAATTAGTTCAAACATTGCCTAATGCCGATTTTATTATTTGGAAACTCGCTTTTTGCAATGAACCAAATAAGTTATATACTTGTTTTACTATTTATTATTTCAATGCAGTTGATTTATTTTCGACCTCTATGTGCCTTGTTTTGAACATACAAGGGGTGCCCAGGAGCATGGTTAGAACTTCAAACAAAAATAGACTACGTTTAATATGAATTTAACTTTAAGTTGACCTGCAGTTGTTTAATGTGACTAATTAGTAGTTGCAGTCGTATACATTATTCTAATCAAGATGATTGTAAGTATTCCCAGTATTCAGAAGGAATCAAGATGTGTCCATTGGTGTTGACACCGAAGTTGCGCGCCACGATACCAACGTGTCGGTTTTCGACGCCTGTATTGGAATCCCGATATTCGTGGTATCCGATGTATTTTGAGCAGTTTCTCTTTATAAAATAATCTTTTGCATATTTTCTTTGTGAATGAAGAACGCGTGGTAAACTTTTTAATGTTAAGTTAGCAGCTATTTATATCTAAAGGTAATCTGTGGAGGGCAAAAATAATTCTTCATTGCTCGCGTTTTAGCTGGACTGCTGACGCGCGATATTAGAAGAAAAGAACGGAAGTATCCTAATCGCAGGGGTGCTCGAGCAAAGCCCAGATGGTAATTCTTCTTTATACACAATACTTTCATTGAGAAATAACACCGACGCATAAATGGCGATGTCTGTTTTGAGATAAAATATGTACGGCTGTGTGGGCATTGTTTTTAGGTAATACCCAGTATTTTAGATTATGTACCATAAATTTAGTGGATAGGGACGATTGAACACAAATGTGCCCTGAAAGTGTTTATATCGTTTTAGTGTGATGCTTAAAGTTCAACACTAATTGCTGTGTATGGAACAGTAACGGGACTAATTGTAATCGACCGGAATTTCGTTTAATCAAAATAAATTAATCACAACATTAATTTTAACCGATTCGACCGAAATTTTATAAAATGTGTCTGGCACATCATTAGAGAATGGTACCGAAATAGTAAATTAGTAAGTAGTTCTAATTGACAATGTTGAGACAAATTGCACACTGTTAGCCGAGTTGTATTATACAATATTTTAGTGGTTAGCAAATGGCATGCTTTACATGCATATTTTATATAGATATGTAAATGTTTCACACCATATTATTTTCAACTAATTTTCAGGAAGAAGCGATAACACCGTCATTATTGCCATAAAACTCCGTCGTTGCGCGAACATAGATCTATTTTCGATGTGTTACATAGAATGTACCGCCTGTAGAATTACCAATTCACATCCTTTTCAAAACCGTTCTGGTATTCGGTGTATTTTGGCGCTCGTCATGTATGAAATAGCGTTAACATTGACGACTGTGTCCGTTGGAGATTTAGTGCATACCCGTACTATGCATTGAAGGTTGATTTTTGTTTCGTAGAAGTAATGTTATATTTTTGTATAGCATCACATAGATGTATGTAGATGCGCTATCAGGAAGATTGGATATTCTGCGTTTTTAGGAACCAACTGTTCTAAGAATCGAGTGAATCAAATCCGTCCAGCCATTATATGTATAGCTACAGGCGATGCCGGAAAACTAGTCAAGTTTAAGGTATTTCACCATATAAAGACCTGCATAATGTGCATTCGGTCATATTAATACTAGACACATAGTCTCTGTAAGATTATAGCTTGCAGATTTACAATGTTTGGTCGAAATCCGACACTCGGTTCAGTCATTTTTTGTGAATAACTCAAATTAATAATCTTGCGAAAACTTTAGTAACACCGGGTGAATCGTTTGATCAAAAGTTGGTTTCTTTTCGGATTCATTTATGGTTCGTTGTCACCATTAGATCTCCGATGTGCTAAATTTGTGTAAATGGTGAACATCTATGACCTGACTTTAATTCTGGGTAAAGATTTGCGTAGTAGTTTTATTTCAGTCATACGCCTTCTGTTTGCTTGGCCTTATTGGTTTTTCGGCAACAAGCAATTAAGCTCTTCGAGCGGGCACTAACCTGTGTTTACAATGTACATACATAGTCAGTCACCGTTAAATAAGTGTAATTTCAGTTGTAATAATTGTGAACTTGCAAAATGTATTCACAACATATGAAAAATAATTGTGCCTAAATACGACTTAACCTAATCGCTGCATGTGAATATTGTATTGCTTTTTTCTCTCACTACGCAAAGCATATTGCTTAATAGGGGAAGGATTCCTAATAAGGGAAACATCACCCAACAAGACTGTAGGTCGTAACAACCAATCATCGGCCCATGTTCGTTACGATATAGCGTTTTAAAAAATAACATCTTAGAGCAGGGGTTCGGAGGCGGCAGCACCTCAAACTATGTGGCGATCACGTTATAATGTTCCCGCTGTTTGGAACTTTTGTCCCACAGTAGTCGCGACTTTACCGTATGGACACTCAGGGTCACACTCATATCATAAATCAACTACTGAGGGTGTACGACACACCTCTAGCTACTACATCTTTGTTTACGGTGTCGTACACATCCTTAGCTACTAATTTGGTACAAATTATAACTTACGGGTACCTAATGCGGTGTATTAGTCAGTAGTTGTGCTGTGTTGTTTTTAAAACCTCCTTTTATATCTAGACCATCTGCATCTGTACCTGATAATACCGCTCACCGTCATTAAAACTATAAAAATGACAAACTAATTTTGGTACTGTCGAAAAGCGGCAATACTCCTAGCTAACTACCCTTTAAAATGTATAAACAAAAATGGGGTGTCTAGGATATCCTGCTGTTATCAGTATGCCTGTCACTGCGTGGCTACATAGGTTCCAAATGTTGTGGACATTATAACATGAACGACGTGTTAGGTTTAGTATATCGTGAACTGCATGCTTTACATTTTATTTACACCTCTCATGGTTACTTTGAATAATCTATGGGTTTTTGGTTGATATGTCCCGAATAGGCGCCCCCCCCTCCCCCCACGTTTGGTACCTTTCGGTAGCTATGCTACTAAATTTTCGGCGATCTTTGTGGAGTTAAAGCAAAATTTTAGATAGCGTTGCCAAGTGACAATAAAAATTTGTTCTTATAAATATATATTCGTTAAGACTATGTAAAGCCGGTAGTGCCTGGTTTCATTAGTAACGTTAAAAGGGTTGGAATCCTGCCGTTTAATGCAATTTCCGCATTAATTGTGTGATACGTGCTTAACATAAGTTATGTAGATATATACTTCGTAAAATAATTGCTTACGTAACTTTAATCGATAGGTGTGTTTTAAATATAGTTCAGCTTAGGATGGAATACAGTTATTTCTAAACAATTTGAATTGAAGGTTTGACATTTAGTAGGTAAAGGTATATCGCACATAGTAAGCATGTATATGTATATAATCTGTTATGAATACTTCTTTTTATTGCCAAATAGGTAATAAACATTATTTTTTACATAGCTGAGCGAATTAGTTTTAAACTTATTCTATTAACGTACGTCATGAACGAAGTACCCCTGAGGAACGTAAATGAAATGTAGGCCACGCCGATCTAGATATACTGAGCATTATGCGGCGTTCACGTTATAATATGCCCGCTGTTTGGAAGTTTTGTACCCCTGAAGTTGTGACCCTACCGTATAGACAGGGTCACCGCATACCATTAATCAATTACTGAGGGTGTGCGACACCCTTCCTACTACATTTTTTGTTTGCAGTTTTGTACACACACTTAGCGACCAACTGTTTTGCGAATTAACTGTAACTGATACTTTCTGTAGCTAATTCCGTGTATTAGTCAACTGTGCTGTGTTTTTTACAAATCAATATATGTATCTAGCCTGTGTTGACATTTCCAGAATTTAGACGCCTTCGTGCTTCTGTTCTACTAACGGCAACCTTGCTAAGGAGTTGCGAAGTGAAATCAAATTTTAGACCGCTGCACAATACCAGTAAAAAGGGATTACAAATATGTATATTATTATATCGCTAAGATTATATAAAACCGATATTGTCTGGTTTCACTCAATGTTAAAAGTATCGGAGTCCACGCCGATTAATGCACGTGTCGCGTTGACTGTGTATTACGGATTTAACATAAGCTGCGATGGACGCAGCATATGATTTACACAGTGTTTTTCAAGACGGTAAACAACCAGGGTAGAGTGCACTGTCGGATAGTTTTGGTTACGCCATAAAAACGAATATTCGATTTGGTCAAAAGGTTTTACGGGCAAAATTGTTTTAATAAAACTAGCGAATGAATCCTGTTCATCGATTGCTTCAGCAGAGCATGATACAAAAGCAAAATTTTAGATTGGTTAAATTTTAAAAAGTTTATGCTGTGAAAACCATCCTCATTGTTGAAGCCGTCGTATATTTCGAACCGTGCATATTGGTCTGATTTTTATTTGTTTGACGTACAAATTTGTTGATTAAGCAATCTAACATGATTCAGTTGGTACAATTTGAACCCTATCTGGTTTAAAATATCAAAACTGACAAAGGCGTCGTTGCATTTAAACATGAAGATAGTTGAAATTGTGCTAAGTCTGACCGTACTTATCTTTATATTGTTATAGAAAGTGTGTTGCTTCATTGCAACACACCTTAACTTTATTTTAGTGCGCAGTGTGATCAGAAAACATGTAAATAATAAATATAATATATACAACATATGCGTACTTATATGTGGAATAGATAACTTTCTGGTATATTTTACGCCATCAGAGCGGGTCTTAATCGAATATTCCAACCTGTAAATTGAAAAACTTCAAAATATGAACAAGCTGTTCTATAGGCATATACACATATTAGCGAGTCTAGCCGAAGCACCACCTCATCGGATTTCTGGATCTGCTAGTGGCGATTAAACCAACATTGAATATTAAATTAAATATTAAAACTGGGGTCGATGATTTCTGCAAATTTGCATATATATTGATTGCACCAACTACGCGTGTGTAACATGCTTGTACGAGGATTCTATACCATATCATTAATACATGCTAATGGGAGATAGGGGTTATTTTCCCGAGGCCCGGACCTCGTACTGCCCTAAGACCTGAAGCCATATATGCTTATGGCCGATAGATTCAACCGAATGGATATAGCATATACATATGCGTTGTCAAAATCCGATATCCCGGAAGGGGGTGTGGTATCTGCGGCATCCGGGAGTGGGGGGTTGGCGCCTTTGGGTGCGGTGCTGCATTGCATGGAAGCGTTTGGTTACCTGCCAGGAGTCCAACATTGTAGGGGTAACCACATATTCATGTCACAGCCCGAGATTTTTAGGGATTTTTAACAGGATATCTAAAATAGGGAAAACATTTAAATCAAGGTCAGAAAAAGGGGTTAACTTAACGCGATGGGCGATCGGATACCGGTGGAGTGCGACTCAAGCGTTACATTGTGTACCATTCATTGTTGTTATAAAATAAAGATGTATCATCATTATAATCTGTTGTATCGTCAGGCTCCACCCGCCCGAGGTGCACGGGGTGATTTTCGCACCACAATGGAACAATCGTGATTTGTACTTATGGTATCCGGTCGGCCCCAAACAGAAGTTCAAGGTAACAAGTATAATGTTTTTAATAATAATAATAAAATGTTGTGGAGAAACAGCTGCGCACTCGGACGGGCCAAGGACATGGGGCGATATCTTCACAGTTCTATTTTGTGGTCATTGATTCCGTGCCCTAAGGTCAGTCCGGTGCGACGCCCAGTGTTGCTGTAACAGTTGATGTGTCAATTAATAATTGAATGTCGTAAAAGTGTATTTTGGGCTGCGTGCCAGGATGGGTCGGGGTATGTTGCGGAAGCGCTATCAAAAAACCCAAACGGTCAATTTTGTTGCGATTCTGGTCTTGGAGACCTATCCTGGCATACAGCTGTATAACTAATTTATGGAAGCAGCGGAACCAAGTTAAGAGGTGAATGAAAAATGTTAACAAAAATCCACCGCAGATTTCATTTTTGTATAGATGTTTTAAAAGCAAAATGTTAATATTTTTCCAGCGATTAATGCCAGGTAGAGTTACTACATTATCAAAAGGGTTGCTTAGGGCCACAAAATTTCACGATCGGGTCAACCTACCCCTCACCCGTGCCACTTATGCACCCCTAACCAGGCGTTTAAACACCCAATTTTCAAAGGCTTAAATCTCAACCAAAATAACCAAAATTCCCCGATTTTTCGAGCCCCACACCTCCACGGGGCCTAATGCTGGCCATTACACCGAAAACCGGGACCGCCCACCCCCACGGGCACACTCAGGGTCTATTTAACCCACTGGTAACACAAAATTTTATCGTATCTTGCACACCAAACGGCCTCTAACAGGCCGCCTATTTGTGTTACATTTGAAATTTTATTTTCATGACTAGGCGACCAGCCAGGGCATGGATATGACCCCACGCCCGGCGGCCTATCCCGCTCCATCCACCAGATATAACAAAAAACTAATAACACCGTGTTCGCTGTTAGGCGCTGTATGCGCTTTTATATATTATCATTTGGAGAACCTCGCGCCGACCAGCGCGAGGTTTAGTTGTTTTCTTGCCGGGGCTATTTGTGTCGAATATACCAGTCGCCGAGGGCATTTATCATAGCAGATGTGTTGTCGTGGACGGCGGCTGGTTACAAAGAGCGTTGGTCACATCAGTTCGTATTTATTGTCGTCTGGCTGCGAATTATTCTGGTACAGAGTTTGAAGGGCTTGCGAGTTTGCAGTTTTTATTTGGTGTTATATTAATTGCTTGTGTTTTTGAAATTTAGCGGTATTTCAGACCTTGCCAATTCAGGGACAAATTGGGGAGATAGGATAGCGAGGCGGAGAAGTGGGGGTATAAAACTAGAAAGCCCGACGCAGCGTCGGGACCAGTCGAGAGATGTGGCCGCAGAGTCGGCGGGTTTTAGTTTTAGGCGGTTGTCGCCTCTTTTATGCTCTTGTTCGAGGGGTTTTCTGTTGGGATTTCGTTCCTTTCTGGTTTTAATTTTCCCAGGAGCGGTTCTCACTGTGTAGACGCATTGCAGAGTCCCTCCTGGTGATCTTTCGTTTATTCTCAAATTTTACCAGTAAGGGCTGCCCTTGTGGGTGCTGGAGCGTCCGACGGATCTTCCGCGCATCCTTAAGTGTGAGCCCCGACAAAATGAAAGAGATCGCGTCAAAATTGATTACAATAGTTTTTCGCTTCTCGACTGGTTCCCCGCTCGCCGGGTCGCAATTTTTGTTTTCTGGACCCGGGGGCGAAAGTAAATTTTAACTAATGTGAATGGGGTGAGGGTTCAAGGAATACACACGGGGAAGGGGGAACGACATAGGGACATGAGAGGGGTAAGATGTTAAGAGAATTGCAACGACCTGGAGGGAGCCGCGTGGGCCGACGATTATTTAGGCATAAGTAGGAATCGTTCGCTAGGCTCCCTATAAATCTAGAGCACTTCCCTGAGAATTCTATTTACCATACCACTGACCGTTTGTTTCAAAACCAGTTCTCCACGCCGCGTATACACGGTAGGGGACTTCATAGATTTACGTCAAACATTTTAGGGTTCCCGCAGCGCGAATTGGTGCGTTAGGGCACCGCTTTCAAGTTGGTAACATAAGTACTTTATATGTCTAGGATAGTAAAACGCGGACGGCTCCAGGTCGGCCAAGTGGAAGGCATGAAACCATGAGAGCGGAGTAGGTGGACGTAGTCATTTGCAGAATAGGATTACGCCACGTTTCAGCAACTAAGCAATAGGGACTCCCAGCTAAATCATTAAAATTCGAGCGAATACCCTGAGTTGTTTCCAACTGAGTAACGCCCGAGGCCATGAAATTCACGCAAGTTAGACCGTGTTGACACGGTAGGGTATTTTATCGATGTTTAACTGCCAATAACTATCGTCTGGTGGATGCGGGCACTCCGGTGTGGAGCGACCTATCGCAACCCTTCGTGCGTTGGGTTCTCCCGCTTCAGCCCAGTTTTCGCGACACAGAAAATTTTTAAGGTGCCTAGAATTACAAAATAATTTAGCTCCGAGCTCTCAACTCAAAACTCTTTCACTTCAAATGGCTGCGGACCGCAGCACGAAACCGTAAAGTTCGGAGAGACAGTGAACCAACTTATGGAGCGAGATGGAGTCAGCTGCGACGTTGATCTGATTCAAACTTAATCAAAATCGTTCGAGCCCGCACCCCTTAGTCGAGCTACGGCCCTGAGGAGGATATAAACCAAATGCCTCCCCAAGCTAAAACAAAATTATTAGGCGCGGACCCCCACCACGTGTAGACACGGTAGGGTCCGCGTCTCAGTCTATTTTCATGTCAAAGCACAAGTTCCAAAATTCTAGGGAGACAAACAACGTTGCTCTGTACTCTGGAGACGCGGCAGTGCCTCCCCTTTTGACCAAGACCCGCGTTTTCCATCTGACTCTGGCGCAAGCAGACCTTTCAATTATAAACCGTCATTGCAGGTGGTCCGCAGCTGACATCCAGACTCAGTGAAACGACTCCAAAAGAGCGTGGAGTAGATGGGTTTAGCACAAGCACGCGTTGAATAACGATGCCCTAGGGTGTGTTTGCAAACGCAGTCGCCAAGAGACTGGTAAGGAAATGATCATTGTATACTGGCCGGAGGTCAACGTATGTCTCAAGGGGTATAAAATTGTAGGGCGCGCCGAGCTGATTTTCAAGTCACATATCGTGGAGTCACGCTGATAGGAATTCACATCACCGGTTACATGCATAAGGGTATCCTGCGAGGTACCCACGTAATTTTGTTGTTCATATACTATGACTGTTTGTTCAAGTGCAATAAAATGCAGTTAACTCAATAAAGTGTTAGAGTGTTGATTGACATGCTCAAGCGATACTTGTATTGAATTACCTTAAAGGAAATCGAGGATTAAAATTTCCAGCACTCGGGATGAATCTAATCTCTCAGGATTAAATCAATAATACGATATAGGATCAAAATGATAATACCATATTAGAAATCGTAACCAGGTCGCTCAGAGAATCTTGTAACTGATTAAGCTTTACCCAAGAGGGCACCTAAGAAATCACTACGGAAACATGTGGACCGGTTTGGGCCCTACGTTTTGGCCAAACTACTTAAACTACCCAAAGGGCCCGGAGATCAGTCCCTCGGAGAGCCGTAAGGTTGCAATTCATAAGTGAATATCCAAGGTAGGCTAACAAGACCTTAACTAAATTGAGGAAATGGCGGGTCAGCCTTATTACTTGTGAGCAGGCTTAGGGGTTGACCCTCCCTCAGGGGGACCCTCATATCACTAGATACGTGGGCCAATATAGTAGCCAGGCCGAACACCCTGGTAAACCCGCCGGCAGCCTGCTAAGCTAAGCGATTCCCTTAGGTCAACTAGCGGTTCACCGGGGAATCGTGGAAGCCGGCGTTGTCCGGGCACCACACCAAGGAAAATGGTGGTGCAGCTGGGATCTCTTAGGGCCAGAACTGGTCCTAGTACATGTTATTACAGCCATTTAAATTTATACGTGGTCAAGACTCTAGGGGGCCAAGCGGGCCAAGTCAGGGCAAATGTGGAAATTTCAAAAGTTAATGATTTTCCCTAGTTTTGCTCAATTTCTCCATTTTGCTAATTTTTCCAGGTTTTTGCTTAAACGGCATCAATTCTTCGTTACTTTCAAAATTTTGGCCGATATATGTAGCAAATAGTTTTGAAACTTTCTTTTTGATAAAGATCAGATGAACAGTTAAAGCTATCTAGGTGTCTTCAAGAAAACTAATTTCAATGACACATTGAAATATAAAAAATCAAGCAAAAGCGCCGTTTTTATCAAATAAGATATGAAAACAGGTGTTGAAATTTAGTTGTTTTGGTTTCAATCTACGTAACTGATGAGCCTAATTTTGTGGGTCAGTATAAAGGAGCAGTTTGAATCGAAAGTACACTCACATAAGACTGAGCAGGGTCGAGCATTGCGAAAAAGTTTTTTGAGCCGTAAAAAATCATTTTAAGACGCACCAAATTTTGGTCAACAAATTCCATAACTTTTTTCTGAAATATGTGCTGATTTGTGCATGTAATTTTTCCGTTTACTATATATGAACGATAGTGTTTCACTGCCATGCCTATTTTTGCGAACTTCACATTAAAATAGGTCTTATATAATCGGTCATGGTGCAGGCAGGATACTATTTTGACGTTAAGGGTTCGAAACGGGGTTTGGCGTGCGTCATATAGATTTTGTTGCACGTCAGGGAACCATATATGCTGTAAGGATAGAGCGGCGATACTTGACAGACGCGATAGA
>JASANE010024985.1:0-40902 GCA_030248225.1 Trileptium ribeirensis | reverse complement strand
GGTCATACTCAAGTAATTTTTTATCCGATGATGTAGCCCTTTTTTGGTCTACTCTACCCCTAGGGTACCAATGTTTTGTGGAAAGTTTTTGCTAACCCCTTGTCTTGGATTACGTGAAGACCCCCTGGTTCGCATGAAGGTCAAGATCGCATAAAGGTTTCTGCACTAAGACTAAGGCAAACTCTAACTTTAGTCTGGGTTCACAATATTTAACATCAAATTTCTGGCCCACGGTACTCGCGTCAGGTTTTCCCTCATTGTTAAACGGCGCAAACTTATCATCGTCTAAGGGTCTTTGGTAGTATCGCCTAATACCCCGATGCTCTTCGTGAGTATCTACATCACCGATGATTATTTTTTAAACGACCGACTATTCCCAAGAAACCCTGGCGGTAGTGGATACACTCATACAAGGATACGCCTAACACATCAGTTGTTAAGAAACAGGACAAATGTTTGTTTCAAAAGCGTTCGAGCGTTGTTGGAGAATAAATAGATTTTGTGCGATTTCTGTTCGATGTTCGTTCGTTCGAAAGGTGACATTTCCTTTGTTCCTGCGGGAAAAAAATAAGTCAAATCTATGGACCACCAATAATTATTATCTAAACCTGACGCTTTTACTTAACTGAATCGTGTAACGATCGGCTTAACTAAATTCAGTTTGGCTCAATTTGCTTTTCGATGCGCGCGCAGGTAATATTTTTACTCATGATCATTAGATCTAATACTAAATACAACTTTATTATTATTATTATTATCAGAAAATAAGTACCTAACCGGAATGGAGTCATTGCTAGAAATGACTGATGTTCGTTCGAGACTTATTCGACGTTAGTTTGAACATGTTTTATAATTCACAGTATGCATGCGTCAGAGTGCAGTTGTATTTGTAAATAAAAAAATTTCAAAAAATTCTAAAAAATCTAATATAGTACAAACGCTGTATTTTGTGTTCGAAATCCGTTCAAAAAATTTTGTTGTTCGATGTTCACGCGAAGTCTGTTAGTTCGATCGATTCGAAAGCCGACAATCAGTTCTGGCAATGACTATATTAGTACAATAATAATATTGTAATACAATGTTGCATAACACAGATTCTGACGCAACTCCTAAAATAAATCATTATTAAAACAAATAATGTGCAACACAACTAAACGTTAAACAATATTAAAAATTAGCACAAAATCGCTAAGTTAATAATAATAAAATTTAATTTAATACTAGTAACGAAAAAGTTTTTAGCAATATTATTCGAAATAATTCTTGTATACATATACGTTATGTACATATAATACTCCTGTATGGGGAACTATTTTCCGAATTCCCAACTACTTTTGGGTATATTAGTGCTATAAATTCTAGAAAATACACGATTTTTGTTATTAAGCCAATTAAGCCATTTTTAATTCTATCATGAATTTAAATTTTTTAATTGGCATTGAGATAGCTGTCATAATGTAAATACATACGTACATATCGTACGGCGCCAAAAATGACCGTCGCATTTAGAGCGAGTGGCTGTCTCGAGTGTTCGAAACTATTTAAATTAATAATAAATTCTATTCTTATAGCAAATTTATTTCGACCGATCGACAGTCATTTTTGGCAGGTACTGTATTAGTTATTAGGTTCATTCATTTTTCTTTCTTTTTGCTTAGTTTTTACATTAGTTGAGAATTCGGAAAACGAGGCGTGCATATTGTATAAAATGTGATGTACGAATATATGATACAGTAATTTTAAGTACTTAAAGATCAATATACGTGCATCAGCAGCTAATATGAACATCCGGAGTTAAAACAAGCTTAATTTTCAAAAACACGTAAGGGATTATTTGTCTATTTACTCGATATTATAATAAATTTCGAGTTTCTTTTCACACAATAAGGAAATGTGTTCAATGTTTTTCGATGATAATAGTTGTTATGACGACTTACTTAAATCATTGTTACATCAATCGCGCACTGCGATACTTTCAGGGACACCTAGCATGTACTACAGCAACAAGTCGACTAGAAAGAGCGATAAAATAAATTAGTGGCTTTCCCAAATACTTAGCCAGAAAAAATATTGATTTTAGTTCTTAAAAACTGAAAATTGTTTTAGCATTTAATGCGAAGCTAAAATATTTAAATGTTAAAATATATTTCACCAAAAATACAAACCAACAAATAATGTCTTCTTTGTAGTTGTAGGTGAGTTTTTGTCTTAAGAACCAATAGTTGCTAAAAATAACCCATTTCCGATTAATATGGCGTCCCGATAGTATTATTAAATACTCGAACAGGCAAAATAAACCAACAGCCCAAATGGTATGAAGTGGACGAGCTTACATACTATGTGCGTATGAATACAAGTCTTCACGATTTATTCATACGTTCATTCACTCAAAAATCTTTTTCCAATTTTCAGAAATTGAAATCTACCCTAAATCTCTTGGTTTGATGCTAACAATTTAGTATTACAAACCAATATCACGAGTACAACTCAAAAAGCGATAATAGTGTTTTGTTACGTACTAGTCTGGGCTCTCCAAATTGGGGCACCTGGCATTTTTCGGTTCTCCCTGGTTCAGAACAGGGTGCCCTCCGGTTCACCGCCTCTTGGAAAATTTTTTGCATCCAATCGGTCCAGAGTACATAATATTTGATAAAAATTTTCACTAAAATTCCGTTCTGAATACAAGAATTTCGCAAATTTTTTAAGATTTGCTTCAAAATAGCATTTTCTCTCCATCAAAAGCTTTTTGACAGTGTTTCTGACACGGTTTTTAACCGTTTATGTCTTGGCAAATTGCCCCAAATCGGGCGCCCCCCCCCCGGTTCGAAACCAGGCGGGCCCCGTGGCAAAATTTTCAGCGAATGGAGAGCCCAGCTAGTGCGAGCAATAATTCTTAGTGCTAGCCATAATAATTAAACACAATAATGCATCCAAAAACAACAATAATATTATTGTAATAAGCTAACTGTACAAGAAGTCTACAATACACACGCATTCACAATATCGTCTGACCGTCTGCTTGTCCGCCTGTCGAGTCTGCTTGTGCGTTTTTCATAACGTCGGGTAATTCTGGCGGATCCGAAACTTTTGTTATTTCGAACGGTTCCCACGATCCATCTGTCAAATATATATATAAATATAATAATGACGTATTAAGATTTCACTGCGACAGAGGAGTCAAACCGAAAAACTACTACAACATACACAAGCCTAGCTCTACTTCAAATGCTATGAAATGAAGGTACATATTGACCATTTTTATCACTAGAATTAATACATTGATATTTGAAATTTCTCTGGATGCTACTACAAGTAGTTCTCACTCACAGTTGGGCCGCAGTATCCTAAATTTGAGAAAATACAATATTTTTATTATTAAACCACGGAATTTATGCAAAAGAACGATAACATATAATACCGTTTTGTAGCAAATATAATATTAATAGTATCCAAGGCATGGTTTGTCCAAACTAATGGTACGACGCCAACTGCCTAAACGATTTTATACCATTTTCCAAATCATAAGTAGTGCAATAATAATACCATTTAGTAAGTAAGCTCACTTCATTATGTCCAAACTAAAGGTACGACGCCTAAACGATTTTATAACATTTTCCAAATCATAAGTAGTGTAATAATACTACCATTTTTAGTAAGTAAACTCACTTCACTGAACTCAATTCTTGCGTCATATCAATGTTACCGACTGCGGTTCACGAAAATATTTTAAATCTCCAATGTCGTTGACTAAGCTCTGCATTCCTGCGTATGGACATGTGAGAATAATGCGCTATTGCTTCACCAAACGCCTATATTGTTAAGCCTAAGAGATTCCTTTACCGCAAGTAATTGGATCAGAATATTAATAGGCAGTATACATAAAATAGTATCAATGCCGCGCAAAAGTGTAGATTTAACTGCGCCACTAATCATGAGACAAGTCATTGCCTGGACCCTTTCCAAGCTTTTACGATAGGTTACTAATTCAATTCTACGCCATCAACATACAACTCACTCAATAAAGAAGTGATGGAAGAACATAAATTAGATAGCTTTTGGGCGCAACCCCCAATTTCTACCAATAAATCTCTTAAAAGCAAATAAGATTCTAAATGTCTTGAGCCGCGATTCTTCAAAATGAGTTTTCCGACATCTGTATTTAATGTCAAACTAAGAAATCTGACCTTACCGTCCAGACGAGTGATATCGCGCCAATGCAGATGTCAATTAGACTTTGCAACCTCCTTTTTTAGTAAAAACTGCCTCTTGCTCTTCTCTGTATTTCCTGACCTGTATTTAGAGATCTTTGTAGTCTATTACATCTGGAAGATGTCAAAAGAACAAGGTCATCGGAACAACTTACACATAGAACCTGATTTCCATTAAGCCTGTCAACCTCTTTTTTTGCTAAAACTGCCCCTTGCTCTTCACTAGATTTCCTAAAGTTTACTCAGAGATTTTTGTAGTCTATTATATCTAGAAGATGTCAAAAGAACAAGATCATCGGAATAACCTACACACAGAACCTGATTTCTATTAAGTTTGTTAATAATGTATTTTACAATACATCGAACTATAAATAGAAATAACTCCACCTTGGAGATTCGACGTAGTAGCTCTGACAGATTACCTACCAAATCCCTTTTCGGCAGAAACTACTCTCGTGATAATTTATGCAGCCAGATTTTGATGAGATCCGAAATTTCAAATTAATCCATACTTTTTAAAATAATCTCTAATTTTAGATTTTTCAACCAAAGCGTGATGTGCTCACGTTCAACTGCCGCGTTACATTATAATTAAATTAAGCAGTACTAACGCGACCGTAAGCTTAGTGACGGAGTTAGGAAACTAACTTAGTGAAGCAGTTAGGAAATTAAATGAGAAACTTTTTACTTTATTTGTCAATTTTATCTTATATTTTGTTTTATTTACTTGCGTTGACCTAAATGTTACACCTACTGACACACAAGACATTATGCGGACGTTTAGGTTACAAAACGACCGCCATGTGGAAGGTTTGGCCATGTGTGATCACGACCATACCACGGTGTATGGTAGTTGGAAGGATATACTATGCAGTACAAGTAATGGTGCCGCAGACACCGCGTATATTATACTATATTGTCTTCGACACGTTATGTTTGAATAGTTGTGAAATTATTAGGCTGGAAAATTAGCTAAGCGAAATAGTTCCATAAACAATATGCCGTTTAAAGCTTTGCGTAGGAAGTGTTTGGAGAACGCCTGCACTGTATAAACCTTACTACAAAGGAAAAGCAACAAGACATCTTCCCAAAGAACTTTTATCCCCGCTAACTGTAAGTTTACGGTGTCCATGACACCATACATAAATACTGATTGTGTCCGAAACACCTTATATAATTGCTTAGAATACAGTGTTGGCGTTCTGTACATTATATCGTCAACAGTGTTACACAGGCTGTACGTAGACAAAGCTTCCATGTGATGGGCAACTTATAACGTAGTTTTTACTGACGACATACCAGCGCCTTTAATTGCCAGTCCAATTAGTGCCGGCTGCTGGGCTCGGGCTACCGATGACGTCAGTCCGACTTCGTTCAATAACTCGCTGTCCTGAAGCAGTCTCGATTTCGACAAATCCTTTTCGTCGTCTACTTTATACAAGCGCTGACTGTCTGCGTCGATCTGAAAGAAACGCGCGAAAAATATATAAAATACAGTAATGTCGCAAATCTACTACAATCAGAATTTCGTATTTAGCTTATGGTCCGCAACAACGCTTCAACCAGATCAGTCGTATAGCATAAGCAGTGGTAAGAAAATTTGGTGACCAACTGGACATTCGCAACCACCATGTTGAAGCTCAGTTGGTATTCTGAACACAGACTCTTCACAACATATAAATCCGGGCCACTACTATTAAAAGTTGTAACATTGAATGCTGGTCGGTACCATGTGAGCATAAAACCAAAGTATGGAGAAACATGTTTTACAACAGAGTGAAAAATTACGATTCTTTTGAGTTTAGTCGCTCAATTTCATCAAAGCAGTTGAACGTCCATACGATAATCATGTTACAACTTAAATCCTTCGTTACAACGCATATGGTGCAACTAGTAACACAAAATAGAAGAAAATATTCAGCTCAAACATTTCATAATTTTCATTTAGAATGTACGTCAAATGTAAAAGCCTAGTACAACTGGTAACTCGCAAGCGAGGACGAAATGCAGCGAGCATGGCTTCATCACATGGTAATTCTGTGAAATCCCCTTGTAACAGGCTTTGTATGTTGACTAACACAATTCCAACTAACAGCGGTCGCTATTGGTTGCTTTTTTGTTTCTTTTATTTCTTGGTCTCTATCTGGATCGCCTGCTGTTGATTTCCGCTAATTCTTTTGGCTGTTAGCGGTTTATATCGATGCTCTGTTTTCCTCTTCCTTCGTTCCTAAATTTTCGGTTCCAGGAACTATATACTGGTGGTCTCGAAATACAGTCTGAATTCTGGTGATATCGTCCCGCTTTGTATACGATTGTACATTCATATTCGAGGATCTTGATAGCCATTCGGGCTAATCGCACGGTCATTTGGTCTAGTGTTCGTTTATTGTTAAGAATTTGGACCAGCGGTGCATGATCCGTGAAAATTATTGTGTTTTGGTTTTCCAATAAATACGGTGCGGAAATGTTGGACTGCACGGATTACTGAGAAGCATTCTTGTTCCGTAATTGAGTATATCTAGGTTTCTTCATCCAGGTTATTTCTTTGTTACTACCGTAATGGATTCCGTGTTCGCTATCTGTTTCGTCCTCTTGAGCAAGGATATATCCAATATCATATAGGATTAACGCTGTTGAAGTTTCGTGCCGGTTTCCGGTGAGAATCTATCGCAGTGTTCATGCCCATGAAAATTTTTGATTTCGTCAGAGCAATGGAGAATTGAAGGTTTCAGCTACTTATGTAGATTATTAATACAAGAGCATTTATCAACATGGTGGCCTTCAAATGGCGTCTTATTGATGGATTGTTATAAACAATTATATATCATGTTTTAGATTCATCATCATATGCTAACGGCTATCGTAAGCTACGGTACGTTATATTTAACAAATAAAAATAATAAAAATTGCTGTATTGTGTGTTAAATAACGAACTATTCTACATCGTCAATAATTACAATGTTCCTGCAATTGTTGGAATGGCGGATTCGATGTGGGATACCGATAGCGAAGGTGGGTCCTCGTAGGGTTCTGATTGGTTGTATGACTTAGAGTCAGTGCCCGGGGATACCCTTCTTGAACGTTCAATTGACGGGGTAGATCAACAGCTGGTTTGGCCAGAGGGACAGCAAGGTCCACCGTGGAGAGATCGTAACCATCCAGTACGGAACTTATACGTGTGGACCAATGGACTAGAGTTGGTTGGTCGAGAGTGCATGCACCCCGCTAGTGTAGTTGTCGATGCTAGGGGTCAAATTGAGTCAGCGATAAGCATTATCGAACGTTCTGCTACCAACTTGATAGCGTGTGATATGGAGGGTGTGAACATTAGCTATCGCCAACAACACCAATTTCGAGAAACATGGGAAAAATATTTACACACACATGAAAAGGACCCGTTTGATGTGTGCTGGCAATGGTTACCACGCAATGCACGTCTGTGGATCGATCCAAAATGGTTAGCGTATGCCGAAGGATGACGTCGTACGGCGGCTGTTGCCTTACAAGTAGCCACGATCGAAGGAGTCGTCATTTTCGACTTGATGGCGCTTGGCCCAAACATGCCCACACCTTTATACGCGTGTATCACATCAGATGAGCGGCTTAAAATTTTGTGGGTTATGCCGGATTCTGGCACGTACGATATCTGCAATTCAACGAACCATTCCCATATGCTAATTCGATGGATTTGCAAGCGGCTGTAGGTCGTCGGTACAGTTTGCTACGATTTTTCTACTTGTTCAACAGACGCATTCGACAAGATGCGACGCCGTTTGGTACAACATTATTGGGAGGAATCCGTATGCGGCAGGTAGGTGCTGGTGAGTGGGTGCTCAACTTAGAAGTGTATCGACGGTTCGTTCGATATAGTGCCCATGATGTCATGCTCATTGATGACGGTGCGCCCAATTCGGGGACGAGGGAGAACACACAATTTCAGGGACGAGAGAGAACTTCCCCAATCAGCGTGTATGCTGGTGTAATGTGCTATTCGAGCGCCATTCCAACAACCGATAACAGTAGTGAATCCAGAACGACCGCGTACAATGGATATGCTCACGAATAGAACAGTTACAGTCGCCTACGAGCACATTCGACAACAAGAACAGGTTGCGGCTGTTGCTGAGCAACCGCCTACTACCACGGTGACGAGTGGTCAGGAAATTTCTCCTTCGTTGCACGTCGAGTTACAGTTGGGAATTTGTGTGGTTCGGAATTGACGCAAATGCGGGAACATTGCAACAACCCGTACCTCCGTCGACAGTGCAATTGGATGGTATGTCGCTAATGCAGCATAAGCAGCTAGGCACGCGAGTCGATACTGCACTGCACTATTTGCATCGAATTGACGAAAACCATCATGTTCAAATGGAATCGCGACGCATAGAGCTCGACCATGCGTATAGCCAAATTACTGAACCAAAACGCAAGCTAATGGAGAAAGAATCACAGGAACGCAAAACACGTGGAACACAGACGAAAAATAAAAAGCAACGCACAGCAAGTCGTCAAGCGCGCGCCGCACGTCGCAACGGTTACGAGAAAGCGAATAGCGAATCTAGTGACAGTGATCGTGAAGCGAGGCAAACAACGTGCCCCATCGGTTACTGTGTTACAACCACAACAACGACAGGAACTAATTTATCATACTGAGCAACGCTCAACGTCGGCGGCAATTTTCGCGCCGTCTTTCGCGTCTACGCCAGCTGTTTCAACATTAACGGTGACTACCGAGGCACAGCAGAAACCGAGCGAAGTGGAAACGTTCGAAGAAGCATCAGTAGTTCCGCCTACAAGAACGGTTCGATCAACGTCAACGGAAAAAGGAGCAACTGCTATGGCTGCAGTGCAACCGCCTGTGCAACCAGCATCGGAAAAACGCGATGCCGGTCAGTTAGCGCTCCTTAGCGAACGACGAAGCGCTATCAAAATGACGTCGCTACAATTTAATGACAACGATTTACGAACAAGTCTCACCGTTTGGTCATCGGTTAATTTAGCATTACTTCACGTTCTACCAATCGCTAAGTGATGCAGCAATGTCGTCACGCATGCACATGCTACTGCAACTTTTGCGCGATTAATTGCGACGTGAATTCAAACAAATAGGTGAACGCCGACAATATGTTACCGATCACGAGTTAAGTGACATGTTCTTCAAATGGGAAGAACGTGTCCGTAATATCATTTTTCAGAAACAATGGGACGTTGCAATTACACCGGAACTATACAATATTTTTATGCGTCGATTGGCGTACATGGAATGAGGATTCGCATATGAAATGTTGCGACGACGCAGTATTGCGATTCAACATTTTCCGCGAAATGTCTTCATCGTGTCTAGTCGGCCCAAGTGGGAAAATGACGTGCAACGGGACATGCTACGCTATGCTGACGCGCGATCGGGCATCTCGAGTCAAGTAGCGCGAGTTCGCGACTACGCTTTTCCGGACTCGGATTACCAACAGCTACGCGATGATGTCGATGATATGGAATGTTGTTTAGACGATCAACGAATTCAAGAACACTTAATACTTGAACAACAAGAAAAATTTCAACGATTGGTCGAGCGAGTCTCGCCACAGGCGCTGCGACAATTTTCAACCGCATTTGTACGCGCACTCCGTTCAATTACGCGATGGTATGACCAAGGCAACGACAGTCCAGGGCATCCTGCATCGCTGCCACAAGAGTGTGACTGGCCACTCTATTTGCCAAAACAACGTCGGGATTAGAACAATATAACGATATTGCTATTTTTGCCATTTTGCGCATCCGAAGCAGTAATAGAAATAACTTTAAAAAGTATCAGTATAACCTCATTAAATTTGACGTCAGTTAATTCGGCTTTGAAATCGCGAACGTTTGACACTGTTTGGTTCGTTATATTTGTCCCAAAATGCGTAGCGAAATTACATTTCGATCACTGAATGTCCCAACAATATTTACATTTATTAACGCTGTGCGAAATGGACGCTGCTGAGTAGAGTTGCAGCCGGGTCCGGGTCCGGGTATTCCGGGTATTTTTTCGAAGCCGGGTCCGGGTCCGGGTATTCGTTTTCACTCCTGTCGGGTCCGGGTCCGGGTATTCGTTTTCACTCCTGTCCGGGTCCGGGTCCGGGTATTCGTTTTCACTCCTGTCCGGGTCCGGGTCCGGGTATTCGTTTTCACTCCTGTTCGCAGTACAGGATCCGGTTATTTATTTTCACTACTATTCGGGTCCGGGTATTTTTTTTTCGGTCGTTGCAACTACTACTGCTGAGTCCTGAATATCAGGAACTCTGTTCTTCGTAAAAATTTTTGGTTTGGTCGCGTCATGACAATTATCGCCGGTTTCCGTTTTGTCCTATTTTGCTACACGTTTTACGAGCAGAATCCATTGAACGTGATGGTTTTCGTCAATTCGATGCAAATCATGCCATATCAACTCCTTCGTGCCTAGCTGCTTATGCTGCATTTCACATGCATTAAAGTGCACTGTCGGGCGGAGGATTTACGGTTCTTGCAGAATGTCCCGCATTTGCGTCAATTCCGAACCACGCGAATTTCCGACTGTAACTCGACGTGCAACAAAGGAGAACTTCCTGACCACTCGTCACCATGCTCATAGGCGGTTGCTCAGCAACAGCCGCAACCTGTTCTTGTTGTCGAATGTGCTCGTAGGCGACTTGTAACTGTTGTATTCGTGAGCAGCTATCTGTTGCTTCTCACGCGGTCGTTCTGGATTCACTACTGTTATCGGTTGTTGGAATGCGCGCTTCGAATAGCACATTAGCAAACAGCATACACGCTGATCGGGAGGGTATAACCGCTGAAATGGGGGGGGGGGCCTCGTCCCAGGACTGGGCGCACCGTCATCAATCAGCGTGACATAATGGGCATTATACTAGAACGAACCGTCGATACACTTCTTAAGTTGACGCCGCCTCACCAGCACCTACCTGCCGCATACGGATTCCTCCCGATAATGTATTGCTCCCGAACGGCATCAGGATCTTGTCGAATGCGTATTCTTGAACGAGTGGAAAAATCAATCAGCAAACTGTACCGACGACCTACAGCCGCTTGCGGATCATCAAAATTTTGGGGAGCGTAGTGGAATCGTCAGTTGAATTGCAGATATAGTTGTGTGCCAGAATCCGGCATAACCCGACAAAATTTTAAGCCGCTCATCTGACGTGATACACGCATCCTGACGGGTGTCAGCATGTTTCGGGCACAATCGCGAGTCAAGTAAGGAAATGACAACTCCTTCGATCGTGGCTACTTGTAAAGGCAACAGCCGCCGTTGAGGCGTCATCCTTCGGCGTGCGCTTAAGCCGCTTTGGATAGATCCACAGAGCATGCATCGCATAATTCACGATTGCCAGCACACATCAAACACGGGTCCTTTTTCATGTGTGTGTAAATATTTTCCCATGTTTCTGAAATTGGTGTTGTTGGCGATAGCTAATGTTCGTACACCCTCCATATCACACGCTATCTAAGTTGGTAGCAGAATAGCTCGACAATGCTTATCGCTGACTAAATTTGACCCCTTAGCGTAGACCAACTACCGCTAGGCGGGGTGCATGCACTACATGAGCGAACCGAACTCTAGTCCATTGGTCCACGCGTATAAGTTCCGTAGCTGGATGGTTACAGAGTCGTCTCCACGGGGTGGACCTTGCTGTCCCTCTGGTCAAACCAGCTGTTGATCTTACCCCGTAAATTGAACGTTCAAGAAGTATACCAGGGCTCTGACTCTAAGTCATACAACCAATCAGGAACCTTAGGAGGGACCCACCTTCGCTATCGGTATCCCACGTAGCGATTCGTGGCTGATGCGACGTCTTGTGTTCAGTTTCGTATTGCTTCGTGGGATCCCGATAGCGAAGGTGGGTCCCTGGTAAGGATTTTGATTTTTTATATGACTTAGAGTCAGAGCCCAAATTTCCTTCTTGAACGTTCAAATTAAGCGGTAAGATCAACAGCTGGTTTGACCAGAGGGACAGCAAGGTCCACATTTTGAAGATGACTCAGAGCCCGTAGAGATTCGGAACTTATACGCATGGACCAATGGACTAAAGTTCGTTTTTTAGTTGAGGTACCGTGCGCCCCGCTAAAGTGTCGTTGTTTGATGGTCAGGGATCAAGTGGAATAAACGATAAGCATTATGGAACCGTTCTGCTACCAACTTAGATAGCGTGTGATATGGAGGGTGTAAAAACATTAGCTATCGCCAACAACACCAATTTCAGAAACATCGGAAAATGTGGGGACACACATGAAAAAGGACCCGTTATTGATGTGTGCTGGCAATGAGTTACCACGCAATGCACGATCTGTGGATCAATCCAAAATGGTTTCAACGTATGCCGAAGGATGACGTCAGTACGGCGGCTGTTGCCTTTACAAGTAGCCACGATCGAAGGAGTCGTCATTTTATGACTTAACTCGCGGTTGTGCCCGAAGCATGCGGACGCGCTTTATCACGCGTGTATCACGTCAGATGAGCGGCTTAAAATTTTATCTGGCTATGCCGGATACTGGCATGCAACCCTGTGTGGAATTCAACAAACCATTCCAGTATGTTGGCTGGACTGTTGTAGATTAGCAAGCGGCTGTAGGTCGTCGGTACAGTTTGCTGACCGGTTTGTGGGGTTGTGGAAACAGACGCATTCGACAAGATCCCGACGCCGTTTGGTAGCAAGGCATTATTGGGAGGAATCCGTATGCGGCAGGTAGGTGCTGGTAATGATGCCTCAACTTACGAAGTGTATCGACGGTTCGTTCTAGTATGGTGCCCATGATGTCATGCTCATTGATGACGGTGCGCCCAATTCGGGGACGAGGGAGAACACACAATTTTAGGGGACAGACGATACCAATCAGCGTGCTGCTGTTTATTAATGTGCTATTCGAGCGCCATTCCAACAACCGATAACAGTCGTGAATCAGAACGACCGCGTCCGATCGATATGCTCACGAATAGAACAGTTACAAGTCGCCTACGAGCACATTCGACAACAAGAACAGTTGCGGCTGTTGCTGAGCAACCGCCTACTAGCATGGTGACGAGTGGTCAGGAAATTTCTCCTTCGTTGCACGTCGAGTTACAGTTGGGAAGATTTGTTGTGGTTCAAAAACACAAAAATGCGGGAACATTGCAACAACCCGTACCTCCGTCGACAGTGCAATTGAATGGTATGCCGCTAATGCAACATAAGCAGCTAGGCACGCATAAAAATATGCACTGCACTATTTGCATCGAATTGACACAAAGGCATCATGTTGCAGAATGGAATCGCTCGTAAAACGTGTAGCAAAATAGGACAAAAACGCGAAACCCGCGATAATTGTCATGACGCGACCAAACCAAAAATTTTTACGAATAACAGAGTTCCTGATATTCAGGACTCAGCAGTAGAGTTGCAACGACCGAAAAAAAATACCCGGACCCGGACAGGAGTGAAAATAAATACCCGGACCCGGACCCGGACAGGAGTGAAAACGAATACCCGGACCCGGACCCGGACAGGAGTGAAAACGAATACCCGGACCCGGACCCGGACAGGAGTGAAAAACAAAATGCCGGACCCGGACCACGGGAGTGAAAACGAATACCCGGACCCGGACCCGGCTTCGAAAAAATACCCGGAATACCCGGACCCGGACCCGGCTGCAACTCTACTCAGCAGCGTCCATTTCGCACAGCGTTAATAAATGTAAATATTGTTGGGACATTCAGTGATCGAAATGTAATTTCGCTACGCATTTTGGGACAAATATAACGAACCAAACAGTGTCAAACGTTCGCGATTTCAAAGCCGAATTAACTGACGTCAAATTTAATGAGGTTATACTTGATACTTTTTAAAGTTCTTTCTATTACTGCTTCGGATGCGCCGAAATGGCCGAAATAGCAATATGGTTATATTGTTCTAATCACGACGTTGTTTTTGGCAAATAGAGTGGCCAGTGGCAGCGATGCAGGATGTCCTGGACTGTCATTGCCTTGGTCATACCATCGCGTAATTGAACGGAGTGCGCGTACAAATGCGGTTGAAATTTGTCGCAGCGCCTGTAGCGAGACTCGCTCAGACCAATCGTTGAAATTTTTCTTGTTGTTCGAGTGTTCAAGTGTTCTTGAGAAATTGGTTGATCCTCTAAAGCGACATTCCATATCATCGACATTATCGCGTAGCTGTTGGTAATCCAGTCCGGAAAAGGGTTGTCACGAACTCGCGCTACTTGACTCGAGATGCCCGATCGCGCGTCAGCATAGCGTAGCATGTCCCGTTGCACGTCATTTTCCACTGGGCCGACTGAGCACGATGAAGACATTTCGCGGAAAATGTTGAATCGCAATACTGCTCATCGTGCGCCAGCATTTCATATGCGAATTCTCGTTCCATCTACGCCAATCGACGCATAAAAATATTGTATAGTTCCGGTGTAATTGCAACGTCCCATTGTTTCTGAAAATGATGTTACGGTCACGTTCTTCCAATTTGAAGAACATGTCACTTAACTCGTGATCGGTAACATATTGTCGGCGTTCGCCTATTGGTTTGAATTCACGTCGCCATTAATAGCGCAAAAATTGCAGTAGCATGTGCATGCGTGACGACATTGTTGCATCACTTTACGTTTGGTAGAACGTGAAGTAATGCTAAATTAACCGATGACCAAACGGTGAGACTTGTTCGTAAATCGTTGCCATTAAATTGTAGCGACGTAATTTTCATAGCGCTTCGTCGTTCGCTAAGGAGCGCTAACTGACCGGCATCGCGTTTTTCCGATGCTGAGTTGCACAGGCGGTTGCACTGCAGCCATAGCAGTTGCTCCTTTTTCCGTTGACGTTGATCAAACCGTTCTTGTAGGAGGAACTGTTGATGCTTCTTCGAACGTTTCCACTTCGCTCGGTTTCTGCTGTGCCTGGGTACGTCACCGTTAATGTTGAAACAGCTGGCATAAACACGAAAGACAGCACGAAAATTGCCACAGACGTTGAGCGTTGCTCAGTATTGATAAATTAGTTCCTGTCGTTGTTGCTGGTTCTAACACAGTAACCGATGGGGCACGTTATTTGCCTCGCTTCACGATCACTGTCACTAGATTCGCTATTCGCTTTCTCGTAACCGTTGAGACATGCGGCGCGCGCTTGACGACTTGCTGTGCGTTGCTTTTTATTTTTCGTCTGTGTTCCACGTGTTTTGCGTTCCTGTAATTCTTCTTCCATTTAGCTTTGCGTTTCAGTTCAGTAATTTCGCTATTCGCATGGTCGAGCTCTATGCGTCGCGATTCCATTTGAACATGATGGTTTTCGTCAATTCGATGCAAATAGTGCAGTGCAGTATCGACTCGCGTGCCTAGCTGCTTATGCTGCATTAGCGGCATACCATCCAATTGCACTGTCGACGGAGGTACGGGTTGTTGCAATGTTCCCGCATTTGCGTCAATTCCGAACCACACAAATTTCCCAACTGTAACTCGACGTGCAACGAAGGAGAAATTTCCTGACCACTCGTCACCATGCTAGTAGGCGGTTGCTCAGCAACAGCCGCAACCTGTTCTTGTTGTCGAATGTGCTCGTAGGCGACTGTAACTGTTCTATTCGTGAGCATATCTATTGTACGCGGTCGTTCTGGATTCACTACTGTTATCGGTTGTTGGAATGGCGCTCGAATAGCACATTACAACAGCATACACGCTGATTGGGGAAGTTCTGTCTCGTCCCTGAAATTGTGTGTTCTCCCTCGTCCCCGAATTGGGCGCACCGTCATCAATGAGCATGACATCATGGGCACTATATCGAACGAACCGTCGATACACTTCTAAGTTGAGCACCCACTCACCAGCACCTACCTGCCGCATACGGATTCCTCCCAATAATGTTGTACCAAACGGCGTCGGATCTTGTCGAATGCGTCTGTTGAACAAGTAGAAAAATCGTAGCAAACTGTACCGACGACCTACAGCCGCTTGCAAATCCATCGAATTAGCATATGGGAATGGTTCGTTGAATTGCAGATATCGTACGTGCCAGAATCCGGCATAACCCACAAAATTTTAAGCCGCTCATCTGACGTGATACACGCGTATAAAGGTGTGGGCATGTTTGGGCCAATCGCCATCAAGTCGAAAATGACGACTCCTTCGATCGTGGCTACTTGTAAGGCAACAGCCGCCGTACGACGTCATCCTTCGGCATACGCTAACCATTTTGGATCGATCCACAGACGTGCATTGCGTGGTAACCATTGCCAGCACACATCAAACGGGTCCTTTTCATGTGTGTGTAAATATTTTTCCCATGTTTCTCGAAATTGGTGTTGTTGGCGATAGCTAATGTTCACACCCTCCATATCACACGCTATCAAGTTGGTAGCAGAACGTTCGATAATGCTTATCGCTGACTCAATTTGACCCCTAGCATCAACAACTACACTAGCGGGGTGCATGCACTCTCGACCAACCAACTCTAGTCCATTGGTCCACGCGTATAAGTTCCGTACTGGATGGTTACGATCTCTCCACGGTGGACCTTGCTGTCCCTCTGGTCAAACCAGCTGTTGATCTACCCCGTCAATTGAACGTTCAAGAAGGGTATCCCCGGGCTCTGACTCTAAGTCATACAACCAATCAGAACCCTACGAGGACCCACCTTCGCTATCGGTATCCCACATCGAATCCGCCATTCCAACAATTGCAGGAACATTGTAATTATTGACGATGTAGAATAGTTCGTTATTTAACACACAATACAGCAATTTTTATTATTTTTATTTGTTAAATATAACGTACCGTAGCTTACGATAGCCGTTAGCATATGATGATGAATCTAAAACATGATATATAATTGTTTATAACAATCCATCAGACACGCCATTTGAAGGCCACCATGTCGATAAATGCTGTAATTAGTAATCTACATAAGTAGCTCGTACCTTCAATTCTCCATTGCTCTGACGAAATCAAAAATTTTCATGGGCATGAACACTGCGATAGATTCTCACCGAAAACCGGCACGAAACTACAACAGCGTTAATCCTATATGATATTGGATATATCCTTGCTCAAGAGGACGAAACAGATAGCGAACACGGAATCCATTACGGTAGTAACAAATACCCTGATGAAGAAACTCGATATATACTCAATTACGGAACAAGAATGCTTCTCAGTAATCCGTGCAGTCCAACATTTCCGACCGTATTTATTGGGAAACCACACAATAATTTTCACGGATCATGCACCGCTGGTCCAAATTCTTAACAATAAACGAGCACTAGACCAAATGACCGTGCGATTAGCCCGAATGGCTATCAAGATCCTCGAATATGAATGTACAATCGTATACAAAGCGGGACGATATCACCAGAATTCAGACTGTATGTCGAGACCACCAGTATATAGTTCCTGGAACCGAAAATTTAGGAACGAAGGAAGAGGAAACAAAGCATCGATATAAACCGCTAACAGCCAAAAGAATTAGCGGAAATCAACAGCAGGCGATCCAGATAAGAACAAGAGAAATCGAAAGAAACAAAAAGCAACCAATAGCGACGGTGGATCAACAAAAATCCGATTCGGAAGAATCATTGATATTCGAAACAGAAATACAATTACAATCAACCCAAGAAAACAAAAGTCAACTAAAACGAGACAAAGAACTAATTGGTGGTGGCAAGAAAAGAAAAAGTAGCCAAAAAATTTATCAAACAAGGAATGAACCTAAAAGAGGTGTACCTCAAGAAGAAGCACCAAATTGACCAAAGATACAATAAAACTTAGCGATAGCGAAGAAGAACCGGTGGTCGAAACAAGGAACGAAACATCAGAAGAAGAGGATATTATACTCAAACTCTTCAATGATGATAAGCAAACCGAACAACCGTCATCACAGAGGCGGAAACAGTTAAAAAAAGAGTACACGTGGAACCGTTAATAGAGAATTAACAAAGAATGGCGCAAACTGAACAAGAAATAATAGAATCCGAGGGAGAATTGGACCAACCTGACGAACCGGAAGAACTCGAAATAACCGAGGCTGAAATATATTCACAATATTTTCGGCTAGAACCACCATATACACCAGATGAACTGGTACCTCCATATCGTACCTCCATCGACACCGCCAGCAATACCAAGAGCGAGACAAAGGAGAGCAAAGATACAGGCGGTGACTAGCCGATCCAAGTCGGCAGTGCAATATTGATCGTGGCAAATTCTAAAATTGAAAAAGAGCGAGGCAGAACGAAGGCGCAGTCACAGCTTTGGTAATGCTGGCGAGACATGTAGACGGCGTTTAAAAGTTGCTAGACATGGAGCAAAAACAACGTCCGGGCCAAGCTAGTTCCAAACACTGACAGACATGCATGAAAAGCTGAATCGCTGGGGATTTAGTCTTGGGATGAACTTTGAACGTAATTTTAACTGGTGTCCGCGCAAACCTGCATGATCAATAACATCAAAGAAATAGGATAGGAAGCAGTCGACGAGGCCATTAGCGAGACGATATATCATAATAAGATCGGCACGTAAGCGGTGAGTTTTTAGAGTTTGCAGACCAAGACGTCTCAGTCGATTTTCATAAGAAAGATGAGCAAGTAGGTAAACTGATTTCGTCGCTCGCCTCTGTACATCCTCCAACAACTTAATGTCTCGCTGCAGAAAGGGGGACCAGCAGCACGAAGAATATTCCAGCTTAGAGCGAATGAGA
Organism: Trileptium ribeirensis; assembly: GCA_030248225.1. Taxonomy (NCBI): domain Eukaryota; kingdom Metazoa; phylum Nematoda; class Enoplea; order Enoplida; family Thoracostomopsidae; genus Trileptium; species Trileptium ribeirensis. The sequence continues at coordinate 21,987 of JASANE010024985.1, read as the reverse complement.
CTTTTATAAATTGGAAGGCATGTTGCAGGAGATAGATGAACGAAGCGGCTACGAATAAGGCGGACGATAATGTCACACTCACGAGCAACCCTACTGCAATGCTCACTCCACTTAAGATTTTGACTAATTGTGATGCCTAAATCTTTTTGGGAAGCAACATTGGGTATATTTAGCGTATTCATTGAATAAAAGTAGTTTGGGTTGTTAAACCCCATGTGAATACACGAAGATTTTTCGCAATTGAAGGTCATTGCCAAGTTGATCCCCAATCCATGATACCATCGATGTCTGATAACATGTCCATTTTAGCTAAACTAGGGTAGCGCGACAGAACACGACGACACAATTTAGTATCATCCTCAAATTTGAACAACATACCACTCACATACTCATCAATGTCGTTAATGTAATAGAGGAAGAGCACAGGACCAAGAACAGTACCCTGAGGTACTCCGCTGGATACATGGCACCAAGAGCTACAAACGCCATTAACGGACACTGACTGATAACGATTGGTTAAAAATGATCGTATCCACTGCAGAAGTCTACCACGGATGCCATATGAATGCAGCTTAAGAAGTAGCCGTTCGTGTGGGACTTTGTCAAAAGCTTTACTTAAGTCGAGATACAACACATCGACGCCATCTTTAGCATTTAAAATTTCATTTATCCAGTGTATGAATTTCATCAGTTGAAGTTCACATGAACGGCCTTTTAAAAAGCCAAATTGGGAAGTATGAAATATATTGTGTGTAGAGGCAAAATCAATCAAAGCCTTGGAGATAATACGCTCCATTAATCTCGAAACCGAGGAGGTGAGTGACACTGGACGATAATTGCTTACTAGCTGACGTGACCCGCTTTTGAAGATTGGTATCACAATGGCTTTTAACCAGTCAGAAGGTGAAAAGGAGTTACACAAACAAGAGGTAAATAATTTAGCAAGAAATCCACAAATAACTGGAGCACATTCTTTAAGTAAGCGGTTTGGAATTCTATCGGGGCCGGGGGATGAGCTGGATTTGATTTTAGCGAGTATTTTATCAACACCTGTACTACTAAATGAAACATCTTCCAATGATGCATCAACACATTTCGGTTTATGAGGAAAAGTTTCAATGTTTTCAGTCGTATAAACAGATGCAAAAGCCAGGCTAAAAGATTGCGTAATAGCTAAATAATCAGAAACAGTATCGCCTGTTGGGCTAATTACAGGACCAAAACAAACCGCACAAAGCGAAGATCTATGCATTCATTCGTTCAAATTCTACATCGAAAACAATGAATTCTTACACACGACTCCAGAATTCGAATAGAAATGGATTGTAGCACATGAACATTGGTTCATTATTTTCGGTGATATCCTATATCGACTACAACAAACCGAACCATGGGAATTTCAAATTGTGGTACCTCCTGATTTTTGACTACCGTTATTCGAGATGTATCATACATCAAAATACGGAGGACACTTAGGATTCGAAAAAGTTTGGTCGAAAATGGCAAGAAAATTCTTTTGGCCGGGTATGACTCGCGATTTACGACAGTACATTGAATAATGTATACAGTATGCTCGATTTCGATGAGGTCCAAAACGAAGAAACCCATTACACCTGATCAAAGCACTAGCACCATTTCACATGTTAGACATCGATATTATCGGTCCTCTACCACAACACAGTATGGCAACAAATATATCATTTGTTTTATCGATTACTTTACGAAATGGCCCGAAGCATTAGCAGTACCAGATCAAACGGCTAGTACAATCACAACTTTTTATTGAAAGAATCGTATGTCGATATCGTATACTCGTGGAGTTCCACGAGTAGTATTAACCGATCAAGGACCTTGCTTCACTGCCGAGAATTTCATAAAAGAATTAGCGTTAATTGGAACCAAGATACTATACTCGGCACCCTATCATCATCAAGCGAGTGGATTAGTCGAACGATTGAATCAAACGCTCAAAGCAATGCTCAAACCTACAACCGAATTGGTACTTGACAAATGGGATGAATTCCTGGAACCGTTGTTTCGCGTATAGACCTGCGATCCACGCTACAAGTGGACAAACACCGTTCTTTTTACTACATGGTCGAGATCCTGATCTACCTGGAGAAGGCCCAATTCATGGATATCTAATAGCAACTACAGATGAAGGATACGCACCACAACTAATCTAAAAATTAACGATAGCATGGGAATGAGTACGGAAAAGACTATTCCTGGCACAAAAGCAGTATAAACAATATTTTGACCGTAGAGCAAAGAAAAGAACATTTAACAACGGCGACTTAGTACTAATGAAAAATCCAAATAAATCTTCAATGGGCCCATATAGCAGCGTATATCATCCGGAATTCAAAAAGCTCTTCCGAATAATCGAAGCTAATTTCCCGAACATTTTATTACTGAAAGTCGGTAATGCAACCCAACGACCAAAATGATATAATTGTACCCAATTTAAACGTTTTGGAGGAGACCCAGAAGATTATGCAGGATACGAGGCTAAATTAAGCCGTATTCAAAATTGAGCACGTCAGCGCTTAGCCCCTGAGGACTACTATTGTGGTAAATGTAAAGGTTCCTGGAATGAAGACATTGAAACGGGTCTTATAATTAAATGGGTCCAATGTGATAGATGTTTTTTATGGTTTCACCAAGCTTGTTTAGGATTGGAGGACTGCCCCAGGAAGCCGTATGGTACTGTGGTCCTTGCATAAAAATTTATACGACCCAAGAAAATATTTTACAAGGAATAAAACATGACCACACTTATGGAATCAGAACCGAATAAACACTGGATTGTATAATAATTATATAGAACTTCTGAATAATCCTAAAACTACAAAACATATCGCTACCACTTTCGGTTACCTTACACCGTGTCAATTTCCTTGTTGTGATTCATTGTAAATATAGCGTTGCCTAAGCTACCTATTCCGCCCTGTTAAACACGGAATTACAAAGCAAGGAAAAACCAGTTTAGTGGCATGTTAGTTTCGTAATCGTATGAAGAATGAGGGAGAGGTGGTGCGGTTTAATATGTTTCAGCGTTTCAATAGCCTTTTTCGCCAATGTCGTCCGAACGGTTCGGGTTGTTTCCCTTTGTGTACCTCCTGGATTTTTGGCGTTTTAGCCAAATTTCGGCTTTTCAAGGTGATATGCCATTTTCCTAGCTTTTCACGGTAACGGGAACCCGTCATTTAGAAGAATAACAACACCGATAATGTGTGTTTCGGTAGGCGAAAATAAAAAAGTCTGTTCCTTCGCGTAAGTACTTTGTCAAGAGTTTGACACAGTCGTGTTGGTTGTTTTTCGTTATATATACTTTATCTGTACACGGTCTAGTTTCCTGGATTTTTGTTTGCGTTTTATATTGTTGTTTCTCCGCCTTCCACATGTGACATGTCCGCATTTTAATATTGATATGTCGCGCTGCTACGATACGCTTTTTCTTGTAAAGTTATGCATAAGAAACTTCGCACGTAACTAGTTCCGGATGGCGATATGATCGTTGCTGCGTTGTTTGGTGGACACTTACCTGGAAATCTTGACACTGACTCACGCAGCACGGATCTAATACTTTTGCTCGTTTGCTGAAGCTAGGTTTGAATTTTTTTGCATTAGTCTGGATGCCTGACGCTAAATACGTCCATTCTTGTGATGTCTTACGCAGTGATCAATTTTTAATACGTGCACGGTGATAAATATTCATGCCGAAACAAGTACGTATTCGCGGCGCTATCGAGCAGGGCACAGCCGTTAAGTTCGAGAAGTTTGGATTGATATTGTTCAATAGCCATCTTTATATATATATAGATTGTTGGCTCATCTGTTATCGCAAGTCGATGGTCATAAGCCTTGCGGGGTGCGCAGATTGACAGCTATGGTAGTTTTTATTTCAGGTAAAATAGTAATTCCCGTTTATTTATAGCCGCTATAACTATGATAATCACTAGCGTTGATTAATTATTTGCGATGGTGAATGTAGCAATATTGCAACTGGTGTTCCTGCGGGCTTTTTTGCCAGTAGCTTTACTAATAGGTACGCGAAGATTTTGGATGGCGGTGTTATCAAATATATTTGTAGCGGAATTGATGCCTTGATATTTATTTAGCAAGCCGCACCTTTCTGCGTTTGCTAGTCAGAGTGTGGTGTAACGTAGCGGAGATTGTGCGTTGCAAGGATGAAATTTATTAAATTCCGTCCGTATGTGCGATCAGCCATAATTCAGGAATGAGTTAACCAATTTTCATTCGAACCTGCAAAGTCGATTTACCTTGTACACACCCGAGCGTTTTTTGATTTGAACTCTGGTACCGGGGTCAGAAGTAAAAATGACGGGGATTTACCCCTCGTTAGTACTCTTCACGGAAGCAATGTTATTTTCATCTTAATTTTAGAATTTTTGTCTGAGTGGTTTTATTTCATATATAGTAAAATGACAAATTCCGAAGTCTCTTTTTTGGTTTTCGATTAAAGCTCCGGTTCTGGAGTTATGGGATTTGAGGTATGGCACTCTCTTGGTTCATCGACCCAAAATTTGAAAATTTGTTCTGACGGTTTGGGCGGCAGAAAAATTATATTTATGGTTTTCATTCATGGGAAACCATTGGTACAGGTGCTGGTTTTGCTCTGCGACCCATGGTTCTAAGGGTATGACGCCCCCAGAGTTCCTCGACCCAAAATTACTAATTTTATTGTGACGTCTTGTAAGGCTGATAGCTTGCACTGATTTTCGGGCATAGGAAGCTTATTGCCGGTGTTAGGTTTGTTCTAACTTGTGCGGTATTGTGTGATATCCACATATAGCGTATGCTATCGAAAGCTGGTTGGCTGTGCATGCAAAAGGCGTAGGTGTACCTATACTTCACTACGCTCTACAATCTCAATAGAGTTTCTAGTATATATTTATGCGTCTGTAAACTAGTGCATTCATGTATATACAACGGACTGCTAGGCTTTCCTGGTGGGGGCCCTCTAGCATTTTCATGTGTTCCCGGCAAAACGATGTGCGTTCCGATTCATTCCACCTTCACCAAGCCAAAAGTCCCCCCCCCGATTCAATGCCTCTTGGCAGATGTTTTTGTTTCTGCTCGGTAAAAACACGCCCACAAGACATAATTTTTGACCAAAATTTGTACTAATATTCCATCTTAACCCAAATTTTTTTCTAAATTTGTATCAAAATAGCATATTCTTTTCATCAAAAGCGTTTTGGAAGCATTTCCGACATGATTTTAACCCTTTTCTCTAGACAAAATACCCACTGGCGAACTTAGTCGCCTCTGGTTCTGAACCAGGGGCACCGGTTCATGCCCCTGCCGAAATTTCCAGCGAATAGAGGGCTCAGGACTATTACCCTACAGAATATATTTATTACTAGCTTGGGGTGTTGCATCTAGTCACTGTAGTCTATATTCTGGTTTCAGTTATTCCAACTTTTCATTGCAAAATTTAATTCATCATAGATTGACGAAATTCTTTGCAAATATGCTACCATGGCGCTTCTAGAATTTCGTAACTAGTTCACTACCCGAGACATATGTTGTACACATATCCATGATTTTAGTTTGTGCTATTTATTGTCTAACGTAGTAGTGTTAATAAATTTGTAGACCAGACGGATTGGTGGAATGAAGTTCTTAAGACTGATTATATAATAGGCAGGGAGTAACCGGAATTCCGGTTCCGGTTCCGGCGAAAATCGTGTTCCGGTTCCGGTTCCGGCAAAGAGCAAAAACCATACCGGAACCGGAATTCCGGTTTAAAAATTTTGTTTGAAATTTTCCACGTTTTTGCTTCATCCTGTAATCCAAACATATGTAATATATTATACAATAATCAAGCTCCAATACAACCAAGCAAAAGAAAAGATTAACTAACCAATTTGCCGTGTGAAACGTAAGTAGGGCACATAATTTGAGCAGGAATTTTTCATAATAACTTGCAGGATTTTGTTACATCAAAGCCAGGTCGATGCTTGTAGCAGCTATTTTACACATCCAGAAGTCTGTGGGATACGTTTGAATTAAACCGGTCCAACTCGGTAACAGAGTATGGCTTACGCAGAAGTACTTAGGGTATGCATGGCTAACATAAATTGCATCAAGCACCCGCCAGTGCGCTTGTAAACTTGGTAAATCAGTCTAAATTGAAGTAAACTAACGTTATCTGCAACGCAGCTAGAAACTGCTTTCTTGGCATTGAACTGTATTTATTGAAACTGTGCGAACAGCATCACAGTGTGTCTCATTTACAGCGTTCTGATTAGAAAGTTATGATCATTATGATCTAACTGACGGACACTGTTTGTCCAACGCTAGCCTAAACAGTGTCTGACCATTGATCAGAAAATTACCTTCTATTTATTATTTTCTCTTAGAATCATATAAACCAATAATTTTAAGTTTCCTACAGAAGAACATGCAACAAACGTATGTGTAGTAAAGGGAGGCGACTGGAGACAGAGCGAAAGTATGTATTCTACGCTCCAAGCTTTGTAAGCACATTCGATTTGACGCAGTGTACGCAATGGTGTATAGTGGAAGTCATTTTTTGCTCTGAATGTCCAAAAACCGACATATTTGATCGATAAATAAACATTATTAGCTTCCTCAGTCTCTTTAAAGTTTCAGAAAGGCAATAATAGCATCGCAATACATTAAGTTTAACGTAAAAGTAATTTTTAATGCATTTTAAATCCACTATACCTTCATTTCTTCCATCATCTGTTTTACTATATATAAATTTCGAAGACCAGGTTCCGGTTCCGGATCCGGTTTAAATGGACGGTTCCGGTTCCGGTTATTCCCTGATAATAGGTGTTGTTGCAAATATTATTGACGGAGGCAAGACGAGCCACCGAAGGTGGCGAGTCGCAGCCGGAGGCGTACATTTAACTTTATTGACGGAGGCAAGACGAGCCACCGAAGGTGGCGTGTCGCAGCCGGAGGCGTACATTTAACTTTATATATATATCAATATACTAGACGCAAAATTTCAATTTTCTCTGTGACTTTTTTTTTGTCACAGACAGGTCTGCAGGTTGAACGCCTGGGCCGATTTTAGAAATTTTTTTTCTTCGTGTTGCATATTCTCTTGCGGAGTGCCCTTTCATTGAGCACTTTTTTCTACGAAAATTGCTTTGTACTCAAAATTAAGCAAATGTTGCTCAAACTTAGGGATTTTTGCCATCTTTTCAGCTTTTTCACCGCATCTCGACAACCGTTCGTGCTATTTCGGCGATTTTTTTTACATAAAATGTATTTTCACGTTTTCTAAACAGCTGTATATAGCTGATTGACGTATTTCATCTGTTTCCTTAAAAATTAAGCAAATTCTCTTAAAATTGACTTAGGGAAACCTAAGTTCATCATATCTCGACAACCGTTCGTGCTATCTCGGTCATTTTTTGACATAACATGTACCTTCACGTTTTCTAAAAGACTGTATACGAGTGATCTACTTACCTTTATAAATTCTCTTAAAATTAAGCAAAGTCTCTTAAAAATAAGTGAAAAATTATTAAGTGTGTTATAACTTTTGAATGACTCGGCCGATTTGGACTAAATTTCATTGATGGGTACAACTTGATAGATGTATTGTCATTCTACTGTATAAATAACTAGACGTTTTCATGTCTTCCTCTTATTATTGTTACCAAAAATGTTAGAAATTCCACAAGCTGTATGCACTATTCACGCCGTTGTTAACCACCATGCCTCCGTCACCCACGTTTACGTGTTACTAGTATATATCAATATACTAGACGCAAAATTTCAATTTTCTCTGTGACTTTTTTTTTGTTTGTCACAGACAGGTCTGCAGGTTGAACGCCTGGGCCGATTTTAGAAATTTTTTTTTCTTCGTGTTGCATATTCTCTTGCGGAATGCCCTCTCATTGAGCACTTTTTTCTACGAAAATTGCTTTGTACTCAAAATTAAGCAAATGTTGCTCAAACTTAGGGATTTTTGGCATTTTTTCAGCTTTTTCACCGCATCTCGACAACCGTTCGTGCTATTTCGGCGATTTTTTTACATAAAATGTATTTTCACGTTTTCTAAACAGCTGTATATAGCTGATTGACGTATTTCATCTCTTTCCTTAAAAATTAAGCAAATTCTCTTAAAATTGACTTAGGGAAACCTAAGTTCATCATATCTCGACAACCGTTCGTGCTATCTCGGTCTTTTTTTGACATAACATATACCTTCACGTTTTCTAAAAGACTGTATACGAATGATCTACTTACCTTTATAAATTCTCTTAAAATTAAGCAAAGTCTCTTAAAAATGAGTGAAAAATTATTAAGTGTGTTATAACTTTTGAATGACTCGGCCGATTTGGACTAAATTTCATTGATGGGTACAACTTGATAGATGTATTGTCATTCTACTGTATAAATAACTAGACGTTTTCATGTCTTCCTCCTATTATTGTTACCAAAAATGTTAGAAATTCCACAAGCTGTATGCACTATTCACGCCGTTGTTAACCACCATGCCTCCGTCACCAACGTTTACGTGTTACTAGTATATATGCAAACAGGTGAAGTATTTCTATCGATGTGTGAAACCTCGTTGAATTACATACGTAGTAGGATTTGGAATATTGGAATCAGGATATTTGACGCATTTCGAGTTTGCGGTGCATTTATTTAGGCAGTCAAGATTTGTTTGTCAAGAGAACAATGTTGGAAGCAGAAAACCTGAGTGATGGGCTGTTATTTCCGAAAGTACCTATTTGCATTGGATTAGTTTGTTTGTGTAATTCGATATCGAAAGTACACTCTTGACGGAAATGCGGCACACATAGAAATTCAGTGTGCCATTGTTTTATAAAACAAGACTTGCAATATTGCAGAAATCGTGGAATTTTTTACCAATATTTGTTGGAAAATCTTGCTATCCGTTGGTGTGATCAGATGTCACTTCTGACGGTGCAAATGAAAACGCGTAATTGAAGCTGAAAAGCAATGCTGTGGTGTCAAAAGTATTGTTCGACATCCATTTCATAGCAATATTGCATTTCTTACTAGTGGGAGCTCTTTGTTTTAGGATGTGTGGTGCGTCCGAGTATATTTTCTTTGATATACGGTGTTCTTCTGTTGATCTCGCCTTTGGTTCCTCATCCGACAAGCGATGGTGTCCCGGGTAAGTGTTTTAACTGCTGCGTGGTGACGTTCCAACAACGTCCATTTAGCATTTCGAAAGCAGGCATATATATACTTCAGTGTTGTCCCTATACGCTGTAAACCCCACAGAGTGTTCAATTTCTGAAAAATTCAAATTGCTGAAATTTCAATGATCACAGAGTTAAAGAGGTAAAGATTTTTCAGAGTGGGTTTCTTCAAAAACGTACATTTCTATTGGACTTTTTTTGAGGTAAGATTTTGGCGATTAAAACTCTGCTAATGTTTCTGCAGTATATAACTGGTTTCACCGTTGCGTATGATAGTTCTGTAGTTTTTGAAACAACGCAACTACACAATCTCGGCATCATTTTCACTAAGCTGCTGCTGCATGGTGTGGATTAAATTTATAATCTTTTACTATAATACATCACGGCACGCCGGAATAGCAAAAAATCATTTTTAAATTTCAGTTGATTGACAACGCTGCGTTTTGTATATTGCGATGATTTTGATTTTCTTGTACCTGGAGCCCTTATTTTAATCAGTTTTTGCCTAGTTGCTCGGAGATCATTAATCGTCCAAAGGTGTCCATTGGAAAAAAGTGGCTAAACAGCTGATTCGGAATAGATTTATTCGACCGTAACGTGGTACCGTGGTGTCCCATCCATGTCGAAGACATTTCATGGGGCTGTGAATTGTGTTTATCGGGTTACGATTGTCTTGCAATGTTGTCACGTCTGCCGCCAATTCATCTCAAATTTCAAACCCATCTGATTTGTCTCATGTTTTGGTGTATTTGCATTTTTGAAAAATAATTTGAAAAGTAACTGTTTTAACTCGATTATCTATTCCTTTACTATGTTTGTACATGAGTTTATGTCTTGTAAATAGATGCGCAAGCTCGATTTATGTTGTCGACATTTCACGCGTCTCAAACCGGACTATTGTACAAAATTTATTTCTCAATAAATGCCAGTTGTAAACATGAATAATGACTTTAATTCAAAGGTACAGTACTCGCCGGAAATGAATGGCGCGTTTTGAAGGAACGAACATTGGAAAAATCAGGGAACAGTGTCGACAAATTTTGAAAAAATGGCCCCAAAAAATTAGAACGAATTTCGAACGATATTATGACTCATTTCGAACGAAATTTGATTTATTTGAACGTAGTCGAAAGAACAGCCGCTCACTTCTGGCAACATTTGTCCACCTATGAGGCTTTCAGTCTCTGCCGAACATACAATATACTTGTTTGGTTGTCATGGTAGAATAATAGAAACGTTGGATTCCGCTAAGAACGGGGACTAGCGCAAAATAGAAATTTGTTACGAACATGTGATCGTTGGCTGTTTATGCTTCGTCGTTTATAAAACTATTGACATGTCTCTCGCAATTTTTCTGGTCTGATTTGATTTTTGGAAATAATTTCAGTTGGAACGAAAGTATTCGCTTTGCTGTCGGTTGCTTTGTCGGCCATTTTTACACTCGCCCAGGCCATTTTTCATATAACGCTTGCTGCCTTACCTTCCGGAACTTTCGATAACGCTACATGCAGTAAGTCTTTGCTAATTATATATATATTGTTACAAAGTATAATTTCGGATGGTGTTATTAAAATGAAGCGATAGGAGACGGCATTCAAAATACTTTTATGATTCACTAGCGGATGGATGGCTTTTGTTAGGCGCATAATGGTATCTAATTCATTTTGTAAACTGTTTCGTCATTTTTATGTTCAAAAATTCGAAAAGCCGATAATTTTTGATCTGTAATTCAGGTTCCGAACAGACAAATTTTGCCATAGGCGTCGAATGGGAACTATAAAGAGCATTTGTTTACAGAGTCGCACCGTGAGAGCTACAACTTTGACGTGATGTAATTTTTCAATAGTCGAGTTATTCGAATAAAGCTTAAATTTCAGGTTGAGTTTCTTTCTGACTATAGAGGAACAATGGTTTTATTGCGTTATTCAGCAAGTCGATTTTCTGATGCTTGCTTCCCTCCTGGAGACAAAAGTTCTATTTTTAGTTATTTGAAGTTTGTTGACAAAATGTAGCACATGAGTTTTCAAGAGCGCAGCATAAAAGGTTGAGAGCAGTTTGTAGCTCTGGGCTCTCTAAATTAAGGAGGGGTGCAACTTTGAAGTACCCCCTGTCAAAATTTTGGGCTCCTCCCGGCTCATCGCCTCTTGGAAAATCTTTCTCGGGCCAAAGTATATAAAATTTCATCAAAGTTTCTACTAAAATTGCTTCCTGAAGTTAAAAATTTAGCAAATTTTGTCAAAATTTGCTTCAAAATCACTTTTACTCAATCAAAACCGTTTTAACAGTGTCTTGACACGATTTTCATCAGTTTTCTCTTGACAAAATGCCCCCTGGCAAATTCAAGCGTTCCCCAGTTCGCAACCAGGGGGCCCGGTTCATGCCACTGTCGAAATTTTTAGCGAATCAAGAGCTCAGTAGTTGATGTTGAAATTGGTTGCAATTACAATCTTCGGCAAGAAATTTTTATATTTATAGATTGTGCGTGAGTCCACTTTAGGTGCATATATATGCATTATTGTTGTGTCGAAATAGTTCACGATCTTAAACGAAGAAACTATGAACTAGAAGAAATCATGATTTTTTCCTTATGTACGCGGACGCGATTTAAGGTGCAGCAACTTGCAGCTGCTGTTTACGGTTATTATTTTACGACTTAGCATTGCATTTCGCTAACCGCGTACAAGTGAAAACGCGACTACCAATCTCGTTTATCTCGTATGCTATAATACATAAATAGACCGCGAACGTAGCTGTCTGATTCAGAATGTTATTTTATGAACACGGACAAACGTGCTAAATGAACAAATGTGCGCGAACACAAATTCTATTCGTACATCACGTAGCCCCTGTTGGCGTTCACAAAAATGTGAATTCCAGTGGCGAAAATGACAAAAGAACAACATTGATGTACGGAACCTAAAATGGTCTACACATTACAAATCAAAGCCAATAACGTCGTTGTCGCACGAAAATTAGTATTTTAGCGTCGCATTACGAGCACGTGATTTGGATAGAAATTCGTCAGATTATCGCCCATGTGTGTCGGCCTGTTTTAACCATGTTTGAGACCCTTCGATAGATTTTGTTGTACTATAACCACAATCACGTCATAATGTTTTGTTTGCAAATACTTTAGGTAACACGAACGAAGCAGTTACGGGGTTGTTCGGTCTTCAGTAGTAAGTTATTTTCCGATTTTGCTTAATTAGCTGTTACAGTGAAACGACGACGGAACAGTGTACTTGTATCAGTAAAGTGTGTCGTTTATTACAAAAAGCAGAGCTAATTGATCCGATTTTTAGTTAATATTTGCGGTTGTCATAGTGTTGTCATTTTATGTTGGTAGTGGCGGTTCAACTTTGCATTGACATGACTGCTTCTTCTATGTATATAGTGTGTTTTATAAGTAACGAGTATATAACGCCCAAGTTTAAGCTGTTGCCGAGACTGACATAATATACCTACAACCCTCGTATTTGCAGGAATCTTATAATGTAATTGCCATATGTATGTCTGTCTTGTGTGTGTTCGTAGTTTTGGATTGATCATAACTTTTGAAACTGTTTGTGGATTTTTATGCGGTTTTTTGTTGGGTAGGAAATCGATATGGGAATGCAGGGACAATATTTTGGACTCCTTATGTTTTTTCGGAACCCACCCCCATCGAAAAAAAAAAATAGTGTCATTTTATTATGTTTTAATGGTGTAACTTTTACTGTTTTGATTATTTTGATGGTAACTCTTTTTTGTTTCATTTCTCTAAGACGTGCCGAAAGTATTTGGCTAACTTTTGCAAAGTGGATGTACCCTCTAATATTGGGGGACCCCTTTATCTTATAATGTAATTGTCGTATGTCTGTCTTGTGTGTCCCAAGTTTTGATTCCTTTTTTGATCATAACTTTTGAAACTTTTTATGGGTTTTTTGCGGTTTTTCGTTGGGTAGGAAATCAATATGGAAATGCAGGGACATATTTTTGGGCACCCCTTATGTTTTTTCACAAACAACCCCCCTTGAAATAAAAAGTGTCTTTTTCGTTTTTGGTGTAACTTTTCACTGCTTCTGGTTTTTGAGTTTTTTGTTTCATTTCTTTAAGCGTGCCGGTTCGCGCTTTTGGGAGGGGCGTCCCCCTTTGGGGCCCCCTTTGTCTTTTGTTTGCCGTTGTCTGTCTGTGTGTGTGTCCCGTTTTTTGTCTCTTTTGACTGTTTGTGGTTTTTTGCGGTTTTTTGTTGGGTAGGATCGTTGGGATGCAGGGACTTTTTTGGGCCCCCTTTGTTTTTTTCGGCACCTACCCATTGAAAATAAAAATAGTGTATTTTATACGTTTTATGGTGTACTTTTCACTGTTTCTGGATTTTGTGCTTTTTTGTTTCTTGAGCGTGCGAAGCATTGAACTTTTGCAAGTGGATGTACTCATATTGGGACTTTATAATATTCTTCTGTGTGTTACGGCTTTAACATTGGTAACACTCTGGTTCATTATCTTCGGAAACTTGTGCGGCTCTGACGGACTATCCTTCTGACGATGGATTCTTTCATTGCTAGAGTCTTCCAATTGACTGATTAGCCTCCGCACTTTTATATAGTACTCTTCCCGTTAGATCTAGCAACCATATAACAATAAGGAAAATTTATATTGTTCCAATGTAGGCTACTTAAACCTTCCATATGCCATAGGCATTGGAAAGCTTAAAACTATATGATGTCGACGCTGACAAGTCAACACAAATACCAATCAATCAGGAAAGATATCCTGGCTATCCGGGTTAAAAAACTTTGTGAAATTGGACGTTGGACTGATACGAAAATTGTAAACCCCATAAGGCAACACCAAAAATTATTTGGGGTCGTGATGAATCACATCACAATTATTCGTTACTCCAAATATGGACCTGCGCCATGTTTCTACAGCCAAACAATCCGGGTAAATAATGACCCCCACATCAAGTATTGTGAGTCTATTATTTGCGTTCTCATACAAACTGAGTCAAGTACCATACCTTGACATTAGGAGAAGCACCCGAAAGAACTACCAAGTGTCGTCAACTAAATTTATGGCAGTTTGGTACCATTGGGTAAGTTCTTATTCGCTTCGATTGGATCAAATGCACAAAGCGCTCTCGTTTGCACACTAATTGCTTCACGAATCGCATAAAACAAACGCTAAAGGCGCCGATGCAACTTTACAAAAAGTCAAAAACGACAGCATAAAATGTGCGGTTGCTGAATTCAAAACACAATTTAGTAAATGCCTCAGGTTAAAGTCACATTTCCAGTTCCACGAAAAAGGGAATTGAATCAGACTCACGTTGCTAAATTTACAGGATTTTAGAGTGACAAAGTCTGTTATGCACCAAGGCGACGAAATCAAATGATATAATTTGAACGGCCTGGAATTTTTGGTGCCCAGCGACTAGAATGAGTGCCGCCGTTCGCGCCATCTGGTAAAATTTTCACCAGATTAATGCACCAGTTGACATAAAACAAGATTTTTGCCAATAGTAGCTAGTTTTATCGCCAATGTGGTGAATTCTGAGTGTTAAATATTCTGATACATCGGGGCAGCTACACTGAGCATTAAATTACGAAATGAGAAACCGAATAGACGCTGCTTGGATATTTGAGAAGACATACCCGAGTGATGTGATCACAATTTGCAAAAGCGTAGCGATAAATTGCTTTCCAAAATGAGGCCTAAAACATTTTTGGACACCTTTGGGACCCGACGTAAACCCCTTTGACCGGTTTTTCGAACGGAAATCTTAGAATCTAATCAACGGGAACAAAAACAGAGATTTAAAGCTTTCAAATGGGCTATCGGGCGAATCAACAAGCACAGCCGAAGCTGAGTTATGCGTGTCATACAAAAACCCACAAACAGACGCCGCCAAATTTCACAGTCCTGATCAATGAGAATTCTTCGTTGACTGTCAGAATTCAAAAATCCATTTCTGAAGTTAAAAATACGACTAATTTAAAGACTAATCATCGCAGTGTAGCGTTTTTTTCTGAAAAGAGACGTTTTTGCATTGTTTCTAGACAATTTCTATACGATTTTAACGTTTTCCGTTAAACACTGAATTTCAAAAATTCAGATTTCGAAGCTACTAGTATAACCAACAGACCATGTCTCTTCTAAATCCGGCGCTCCACCGTTCATGTCTCGTGGAAAAATTTTCAACGAATTGATAAGCTACACACATACTCACGTATATTGACCCTGAATAACTTGTTATAATGTCCAAACTTGTGTGATATTCCATTTCAAGACTCAATATTGATGATGCGGTCGTATAGAACTTAGAATTAGGATCAAAACAATTTGAAAAACAATACGTGGTGCACCTGAACAGATGGTAAATCGGACGTCTTATTTGATCGATGTCGAAGCACCGTACACACGATAAATGTCGGCATTGCGATGAGAAATACGAGCGGATCCGGCAGAATGAGTCGGACGCCGTTTCCCACTGACGATCCCCGCAGGCTACAACAGTAACAATAATTTGACGGTACAGTACATATACAGAGTGTCCCATAACTAATGCCCAGGTACTAAAGTGATCCAGCATGCCAAATAACAAACATATCTAAAGCGTTTTACTATGCAAGTACTAAGGCTAAGCGAACAATATTAAACCTAAGTGCATACCTGGGCGCTTCCAATATCAATGCATTATTTCGATCAAAAACGCACACTTCGGCTAACATTCCAAACCATATCAGGCTCTAGGAGGAAGAGCTCCTGCGATACAGCTTATTTCAGGCACAAAACGGTGTGCGGCTTGCATTTGTATACCTTCTTCTTCAACACTCCCTATATAAAAATGTCAGGAAGGTTTAGATCAGAAAGAGCAGGCCATTCGATATGGCCCCGGGGCCCCAGCCAACGGTCAGGGAAGGTTTTGTCCAACCACGAAATGCCATGGCCATCGCAAAACGAGGAGGCTCACTATCATGCATAAAGTGAAGCCTGTCAATATTTGGCAACTGTTGAATATTAGGATAAAATTCATTTCGCAGTATAATTAGTTGTTTGCATTCACAGTACCATGGAAAAAGAACAACCCAAAAAATCCAACAGACCACATGCCGAAACATACTGTCAGATTCAGACCAGGGGCACTCATTAGTTTTATGATGTCAATACACATAATTATGCCGATTAACGTGGCTGCTCTGTGTAAAACTGCTTTGTTCGAACCAAATGACTTCGTCAGCTAAGTCCAGATCTTCCCAGAGGCTGCAGGTATTTTTCACAAAATTCAACCCTGCTATCGTAATCCTCATTTAGAGCATGAATCAGCGTCGGTCTAAAAGTTTTAGACACATAATTTTAATAATTCGGAAAACCGTCGATTTGCTGATGCCGGTTTCAACAACGCGCTGACGAATTGACTTTATCAGCTTATTGTCAAAATGACAGGAAATATCAGCTATCGCAGCACCACCATATGCCGTCGGTTGTCTTCCTGTTTGTTGCATGTCAGCTCCGGAAAATGTTCGATCAAACTTTTTATTAATGGAAGCAATAATTTAATGATATGGGGGCTGTGAAGATGAATGCCGCGACCGTTGTCGCACAATTTATCCGCTATTTCGGTAAATAAATACAGTCTAACTGCAGTTATTCTATGAACCAAATTAAAGGGAGTATCAGAAATTGTATTGTGCGCAGATATTTATAACCAGCGCGAAAGCCGGCTTCGCGCCGGTAGTATGGCAGAGTGGGCCTGCGGCCCTCGTTTTTCCGGAAAACAGTATTTTTTTAAGTTATGACATTTGTAAAAGATACAAACTTACTCTGTTTTTTCATCCATCGTTTTGGAATGAGTTAAAGTAGCGAAAACACTATTACACCCTTACGGATGTGTCAAAATGTCGAAAACAGTATCATACCCTTACGGATATGTCAAAATGTCGAAAACAGTATCATACCCTTACGGGCTTACGGATGTGTCAAAATGATAAAAACACTATTATACCCTTATGGATGTGTTTAAATGTCGAAAACACTATTATAGCCTTATGGATGTGTTAAAATGATGAAAACAACATTACCCCACTACAGCTGTGTTAAAATATCGCAAACAGTATCATACCCTTACGGATGTGTCAAAATGCCCAAAACAGCATTACCCCTTTATGGATGTGTTAAAATGAAAACAACATTACAAGTACTGAAAACATTATTACCCACTTACGGATGTGTCAAAATGTCGAAAACACTATTATACCTTTATAGATGCGTTAAAATGATGAAAACAACATTACCGAATTACAGATTTGTTAAAATGATAAAAACAAAATTACCCCTAACGCTTCTGTTAAAATAGCGAAAACATTATTACACCCTTACGAATGTGTCAAAATGTCGAAAACAGTATCATACCCTTATGGATGTGTCAAAATTTCGAAAACAGTATCACACCCTTATGGATGTGTCAAAATTTCGAAAACAGTATTATACCCTTACGGATATGTAAAAATGTGGAAAACATAAGATGGTTTAAAAGGAGGTCCCCCAATTATGGGGTACATCCCAATTGCAAAAGTTCGTCGATACTTTCGGCACGCTTTAACGAAATGAAACAAAAAAGATTGTCAAAATCCATGATGCAGTTGAAAAGTTATATCATGAAAACCAATAAAATGACAGTATTTTTTAATTCAAAGTCGGGTAGGTTGTGAAAAAGCCTAGGGGATGCCCAAAATAGTATCAGTGCATTCACATATTCGATGTCCTATCCAACAAAAACCCCATAAAAATCCTTAAACGGTTTCAAAAGTCATGATCAAGCATATATGACAAACCCAAAACTTGGGACACACAGACAGACATACGGCAATTACATTATAAGATAGTTTAAAGGGGGTCCCCCAATTAGGTGGTACATCCTCATTGCAAAAGTTCGTCGATACTTTCGGCACGTCTTAAAGAAATGAAACAAAAAAAGTTCGTCAAAATCCATGAAGCAGTTGAAAAGTTACATCATGAAATCCGAAACTTGGGACACACAGACAGACATACGGCAATTACATTATATAAGATTCTTTAAAGGGGGTCCCCAATTAGGGGGTACGTCCCCTTTGCAAAAGTTCGTCGATACTTTCGGCACGTCTTAAAGAAATGAAACAAAAAAAGTTCGTCAAAATCCATGAAGCAGTTGAAAAGTTACACCATTAAAACGTATAAAATGACACTTTTTATTTCAAGGGGGGTTGTTTGTGAAAAAACATAAGGGGTGCCCAAAAATATTGTCCCTGCATTTCCATATTGATTTCCTACCCAACGAAAAACCGCATAAAAATCCATAAAAAGTTTCAAAAGTTATGATCAAAAATATGTGACAAATTCAAAACTTGGGACACACACAGACAGACATACGACAATTACATTATAAGATAAAGGGGTCCCCCAATATTAGAGGGTACATCCACTTTGCAAAAGTTCGTCAATGCTTTCGGCACGTCTTAGAGAAATGAAACAAAAAAAGTTCATCAAAATCCATGAAACAGTTGAAAAGTTACACCATTAAAACGTATAAAATGACACTATTTTTTATTTCAATGGGGGTGGGTTGCGAAAAAAACATAAGGGGTGCCCAAAAATATTGTCCCTGCATTCCCATATCGATTTCCTACCCAACAAAAAACCGCATAAAAATCCACAAACAGTTTCAAAAGTTATGATCAATCCAAAACTTGGGACACACACACAGACAGACATACGGCAATTACATTATATAAGATTCTTTAAAGGGGGTCCCCAATTAGGGGGTACGTCCCCTTTGCAAAAGTTCGTCGATACTTTCGGCACGTCTTAAAGAAATGAAACAAAAAAAGTTCGTCAAAATCCATGAAGCAGTTGAAAAGTTACACCATTAAAACGTATAAAATGACACTTTTTATTTCAAGGGGGGTTGTTTGTGAAAAAACATAAGGGGTGCCCAAAAATATTGTCCCTGCATTTCCATATTGATTTCCTACCCAACGAAAAACCGCATAAAAATCCATAAAAAGTTTCAAAAGTTATGATCAAAAATATGTGACAAATTCAAAACTTGGGGATCACACACAGAGCAGACATACGACAATTACATTATAAGATAAAGGGGTCCCCCAATATTAGAGGGTACATGTTTAGGGTTAGGTTCCACTTTTGTGGGTCTGTGGGGTTGGTCGCGGGTGTGGTGCAAAAGTTCGTCAATGCTTTCGGCACGTCTTAGAGAAATGAAACAAAAAAAGTTCATCAAAATCCATGAAACAGTTGAAAAGTTACACCATTAAAACGTATAAAATGACACTATTTTTTTATTTCAATGGGGGTGGGTTGCGAAAAAAAACATAAGGGGTGCCCAAAAATATTGTCCCTGCATTCCCATATCGATTTCCTACCCAACAAAAAACCGCATAAAAATCCACAAACAGTTTCAAAAGTTATGATCAATCCAAAACTTGGGACACACACACAGACAGACATACATATGGCAATTACATTATAAGATTCCTGCAAATACGAGGGTTGTAGGTATATTATGTCAGTCTCGGCAACAGCTTAAACTTGGGCGTTATATACTCGTTACTTATAAAACACACTATATACATTGAAGAAGTAGTCATGTCAATGCAAAGTTGTAAAACTCGCCCAGTACCAACATAAAATGACAACACTATGACAACCGCAAATATTAACTAAAAATCGGATCAATTGAGAAGCTCTGCTTTTTGTAATAAACGACACTCTTTACTGATACAAGTATACTGTTCCGTCGTCGTTTCACTGTAACAGCTAATTAAGCAAAATCGGAAAATAACTTACTACTGAAGACCGAACAACCCCGTAACTGCTTCGTTCGTATTACCTAAAGTATTTGCAAACAAAACATTATGACGTGATTGTGGTTATAGTACAACAAAATCTATCGAAGGGTCTCAAACATGGTTAAAACGGGCCGACACACATGGGCGATAATCTGACGAATTTCTATCCAAATCACGTGCTCGTAATGCGACGCTAAAATACTAATTTTCGTGCGACAACGACGTGATTGGCTTTGATTTGTAATGTGTAAGACCATTTTAGGTTCCGTACATCAATGTTGTTCTTTTGTCATTTTCGCCACTGGAATTGACATTTTTGTGAACGCGAACACGGGCTATGTGATGTACGAATAGAATTTGTGTTCGCGCACATTTGTTCATTTAGCACGTTTGTCCGTGATCATAAAATAACATTCTGAATCAGACAGCTACGTTCGCGGTCTATTTATGTATTATAGCATACGAGATAAACGAGATTGGTAGTCGCGTTTTCACTTGTACGCGGTTAGCGAAATGCAATGCTAAGTCGTAAAATAATAACCGTAAACAGCAGCTGCAAGTTGCTGCACCTTAAATCGCGTCCGCGTACATAAGGAAAAAATCATGATTTCTTCTAGTTCATAGTTTCTTCGTTTAAGATCGTGAACTATTTCGACACAACAATAATGCATATATATGCACCTAAAGTGGACTCACGCACAATCTATAATCGGGCAAATTAATGAAAAATGGCTCATTAATAGGAACAATTTTTTTCGGTTTGATTCGAGCATTTTTTATATATTAAAATACTCATCCGTTACAATGTACAGAGGCCGTAATTACAACTCCACTCGTGGATATATTTTATAAAAAATATTTGTGTATATAATCACAAGTATTGTTCAGTTGAAATATATTTGTTAATAATAAGAGTTGTATAATAGTCATGCTAGTTAATAGACTTCTATTATAAAAATTGTTACTTCGCTTAATTGTCAACGAACAACTGCTGTCATCAGTAATCTGCTACGATAATCAACTTCTGGCGCACATTGAAAATAAATTTCTATTATGAGCTTAGTAATTGCTGGAAATTTCCACTTTCCAAGCCGCAAAATATATTTGAAATAAAGCCTTCTTTGACTCTCTTCTTTTATTTTGGCTAAATGAACGTTGAAAATTACTAAATCGGTCTTTTTGACATTTGCATTTTATCACCATTTAGCAATGCTGTAACTGCATGTTGCAGCTTGCCGAAAAGATTCCATAATATCTTATTTTCCAAAGTCCAGACTAGTGCGGATTTGACACATATGGAATATTTCAATACATATGATTTGACAAATAACAAAAACGACGTCAGAACTTGACTGGTCTGTCATAATGTTGTCTTCTATACGGCGCATGATGCAGTTATGGAACAAATTGTAGGTGGTTACAAATTAATAACTGCGCTATATTGTATTAAACGTTTTAACGCTCGAAAAAACTGTGTATCCTGGAATGTTTGGTAAACTCAAGCCGACGCCAGGAATAAAATCCTGTTGTGTTGTTGCAACCGTCGTACGCATATCACCTTGTAACCTATGAACGGTTGAACGATTCCATGATAAAAGAACCTTACAAAGCAAGCGAATAACACGCGCAAACTGACTGTATACGACAAGTTGGCATTGCGACAGTTCATACTGTATGCTTGTCTCAAGGTATGAATCTAGATGGACGTGGAAGGAATAAAATCATTAGTTATTACGCGAATTATAGATTATGATGGTCTTTTGTTAAAAATAGTTTGAATAGGCTTACCGTCACAGACTTTTGTACATGGGTAAAACTTGTAATGTATATCGACATATAAGCGTCTTCATTTAACAAAGTCCCAAACTACCCGTGAAAATTGAGCTTTCATATATATAAATAAAACCCGAAAAAAGACCATACAAAAAACTGTATACGCAGACTCTGCAGCGTAGCTAAGTAATAGAAACAGT
>JASANE010024984.1:0-13705 GCA_030248225.1 Trileptium ribeirensis | reverse complement strand
TATGTTGGGTCTTCGTTCAGTTACGTATTGCTCACGGGGGGTTGTAGTGCTCATTAGTTCGCATCGACCATCACAATTCGGTGGAACTTTGGGTGCCCATGCCCTTAGCGTGAGTAAACATAATTGGCTACTGGAGTCGCTGCGGGAGGCACGGGGGTTGGTGTGCTCATTAGTTCGCATCGACCATCACAATTCGGTGGAACTTTGGGTGCCCATGCCCATAGCGTGAGTAAACATAATTGGCTACTGGAGTTGCTGCGGGCGGCACGGGGGTTGTAGTGTTCATCGGCTCGCATCGACCATCACAATTCGGTGTCACTTTGGGTGAACATGCCCTTAGCGTGAGTAAACATAATTGGCTACTGGGGTCGCTGCGGGCGGCACATGGGTTGTAGTGCTCATTAGTTCGCATCGACATCACAATTCGGTGGCACATTGGGTGACCATGCCCTTAGCGTGAGTAAACATAATTGGCTACTGGAGTCGCTGCGGGAGGCACGGGGGTTGGTGTGCTCATTAGTTCGCATCGACCATCACATTTCGGTGGCACTTTGGGTGACCATGCCCTTAGCGTGAGTAAACATAATTGGCTACTGGGGTCGCTGCGGGCGGCACATGGGTTGTAGTGCTCATTAGTTCGCATCGACATCACAATTCGGTGGCACATTGGGTGACCATGCCCTTAGCGTGAGTAAACATAATTGGCTACTGGAGTCGCTGCGGGCGGCACGGGGGTTGTAGTGCTCATCGGCTCGTATCGACCATCACAATTCGGTGTCACTTTGGGTGACCATGCCCTTAGCGTGAGTAAACATAATTGGCTACTGGGGTCGCTGCGGGCGGCACATGGGTTGTAGTGCTCATTAGTTCGCATCGACATCACAATTCGGTGGGACATTGGGTGACCATGCCCTTAGCGTGAGTAAACATAATTGGCTACTGGAGTCGCTGCGGGCGGCACGGGGGTTGTAGTGCTCATCGGCTCACATCGACCATCACAATTCCGTGGCACTTTGGGTGCACATGCCCTTAGCGTGAGTAAACATAATTGGCTACTGGAGTCGCTGCGGGAGGCACGGGGGTTGGTGTGCTCATTAGTTCGCATCGACCATCACATTTCGGTGGCACTTTGGGTGACCATGCCCTTAGCGTGAGTAAACATAATTGGCTACTGGAGTCGCTGCGGGCGGCACAGGGGTTGTAGTACTCATCAGTTCGCATCGACCATCACAATTCGGTGGCACTTTGGCTGCCCATGGCCGTAGCGTGAGTAAACATAATTGGCTACTGGAGTCGCTGCGGGAGGCACGGGGGTTGGTGTGCTCATTAGTTCGCATCGACCATCACAATTCGGTGGCACATTGGGTGACCATGCCCTTAGCGTGAGTAAACATAATTGGCTACTGGAGTCGCTGCGGGCGGCACGGGGGTTGTAGTGCTCATCGGCTCGCATTGACCATCACAATTCCGTGGCACTTTGGGTGCCCATGCCCTTAGCGTGAGTAAACATAATTGGCTACTGGAGTCGCTGCGGGAGGCACGGGGGTTGGTGTGCTCATCGGCTCGCATCGACCATCACAATTCGGTGTCACTTTGGGTGACCATGCCCTTAGCGTGAGTAAACATAATTGGCTACTGGGGTCGCTGCGGGCGCCACATGGGTTGTACTGCTCATCAGTTCGCATCGACCATCACAATTCGGTGGCACTTTGGGTGCCCATGGCCGTAGCGTGAGTAAACATAATTGGCTACTGGAGTCGCTGCGGGAGGCACGGGTGTTGGTGTGCTCATTAGTTCGCATCGACCATCACAATTCGGTGGCACATTGGGTGACCATGCCCTTAGCGTGAGTAAACATAATTGGCTACTGGAGTCGCTGCGGGCGGCACGGGGGTTGTAGTGCTCATCGGCTCGCATCGACCATCACAACTTGGTGGCACTTTGGGTGCCCATGCCGTTAGCGTGAGTAAACATAATTGGCTACTGGAGTTGCTGCGGGCGGCACGGGGGTTGTAGTGTTCATCGGCTCGCATCGACCATCACAATTCGGTGGCACTTTCGGTGCCCATGCCCTTAGCGTGAGTAAACATAATTGGCTACTGGAGTCGCTGCGGGCGGCACGGGGGTTGTAGTGCTCATCGGCTCGTATCGACCATCACAATTCGGTGTCACTTTGGGGTGACCCAACCGTGCCCTTAGCGTGAGTAAACATAATTGCCTACTGGGGATCGCTGCGGGCGGCACATGGGTTGTAGTGCTCATTAGTTCGCATCGACATCACAATTCGGTGGGACATTGGGTGACCATGCCCTTAGCGTGAGTAAACATAATTGGCTACTGGAGTCGCTGCGGGCGGCACGGGGGTTGTAGTGCTCATCGGCTCACATCGACCATCACAATTCCGTCGCACGTTGGGTGCACATGCCCTTAGCGTGAGTAAGCATAATTGGTTACGGAGTCGCTGCGGGAGGCACGGGGGTTGGTGTGGTCATTAGTTCGCATCGACCATCACATTTCGGTGGCGATTTGGGTGACCATGCCCTTAGCGTGAGTAAACATAATTGGCTACTGGGAATTCGCTGCCGGCACAAGGATTGTAGTACTCATCGGTTTGGCCATGACCATCACAATTCGGTGGCACTTTGGCAGCCCATTCACTTAGCTAGAGTAAACATAATTGGCTACAGGAGTCGCTGCGGGAGGCACGGGGGCTCGTGTCCGTCGTCCCGTTCGCATCGACCATCACAATTCGGCGGCACATTGGGTGACCATGCCCTTAGCGTGAGTAAACATAATTGGCTACTGGAGTCGCTGCGGGCGGCACGGGGGTTGTAGTGCTCATCGGCTCGCATCGACCATCACAATTCGGTGGTATTTTGGGCGCCCATTCTCTTAGCGTGAGTAAACATAATTGGCTACTGGAGTCGCTGCGGGCGGCACGGTGATTGTAGTGCTCATCGGCTCGCATCGACCATCACAATTCGGTGGTACTTTGGGCGCCCATTCTCTTAGCGTGAGTAAACATAATTGGCTACTGGAGTCGCTGCGGACGGCACGGGAGTTGTAGTGCTCATCGGCTCACATCGAACGTCACAATTCGGTGGCACTTCGGGTGCTCATGCCCTTTGCGTAGAGGTTGGGGTAATTTTAAAGGGGTTCAAATTTTGTTCGACTAAATGGACTAGACAGTTCTTCTTCATTAGAAAAGGAGACTCAAGCTGAAGCAGATCCAATGGCCCTTAGACCCGTAGGTATGAGCCTGCGGGCATCCCTCCACTACGTCTTCTGGCAATGCTCCTGCAAAGTAGTTTGAACACAGTCAAGTTCTCCTTTGGCCCTAGCTTGCGGTCGTTGGAGTCGATGGATGCCTTCATCATGATTTCAGTAATATGAATACACTATGTTCTGAAACGCTTAAATGTAGTCCGTGCATAGTCTTTTTTGGGGCAAGCGTTGCACTGCCAACTATGTACAAGAAATATTTATAATTATAATCTATAAAATCAATTTTAAGAGGGGCTAAAATCTGGCTAAGACAGGCTAACAACAATGCCTTTCGAAATTTTACTAATCTGGCGCCCAATGTCAAAAAATTGATGGGGATTACGTTGCATCTGATGAACGGGTCCTTGCAACAAAAATTTTTGGATGACCCACTTGGGACCGACCATTACAACGCTGAGGAGCAGTAATATTTCAATTCTTAAAACCATTCCAGGAAATGATTACAACTCTGCACAAAAATGTTGTATCCTTATAGTTTAAACATTACGAAAAGCCCAATGTCCCCTGATATTTTGTTGGGACTCCAACCCATCCGTGGTCTACAGATTTTATAATATTTTTCTAAAATAAATAAATATAAATAAATAAATATTTAAATAAATAAATATTTATAAATATTTTCCAAAAATTATAAATTTATAAAATTTATAAAATTTTTCCAATATTTTTAATTTTTCCTAATTTTCAGTGGCCCAACTATAAGGTCTGACCGGCGGAAGTGAATTCGATACCTCCGCTCCCTGGATCCGCTTATGATTTTGTAAGTAGTGTTTCATGTTTGCCAACTTTACTAAATCCGGGTTGGCGATAGTTTGCTCTATCGATGCTTCAGCTCGTTCCCTTTACGCTAATTAGGATATCTAATCAGCGACTTGTAGTTTAGGTACATATATGAACGAATCGAGAATAATTCAATCTCGGCATAGGCAATAAGTTGTTATGAAGATACAAGCCGACAAACCGTCTAAAAAACTAATGGCTTTCAGTAGTGCGCTAGATCCTTCAATTAGGAAACTAATTACCTACATATATATGAGTTTATTTATCTCCAGGTAATTACAGCTATCTATCACCCTGTGACACACAAAAATATATTGATATACCTAGCCTAATCTGTTTACTGATAATCTAACCTTGATCTATTTATACGTGGCTTCCTAGGTAGTAAACAAAACTAAAGACGTACTCACATGCTCAAAATTTTAGCCCAAAATTTGAAAGCATCTTGATTGCATTTTTAGTTAATCTGACACTGTTCGAACATTTCAGGGATATTCCTTTAGTTTTTAGTCAATCATAAAACGAAAATGCGTTACCTGAAAATTTTTTAGCCAAAATTTTGATCAAAAAAATTGATTCTGTTTAACACACCTTTCGTTAAAAAAACAGTTTCTTTTATAAAATACGTAATTTCTTTAAATAATAATTTTAAAATAAGCAAATCTTATATAAAATACGTAATTTTTCTTAAAATAATAATTTTAAAATAAGCAATTCTTTTATAGAATACGTAATTTTTTTAAATAATAATTTTTAAATAGGCAAATATATAAAATACGTAATGTTTCTTAAAATAATAATTTTAAAATGGGCAAATCTTTTATAAAAAGCGTAATTTTTTAATAATAATTTTAAAATAGGCAATTCTTTTGTAAAATATGTCATTTTTAATAATAATTTTAAAATAGGCAATTCTTTATAAAATACGTCATTTTTAAATAATAGTTTTAAAATCTACAATTCTTTTATAAAATACGTAATTTTTATAAAATAATAATATTAAAATAGGCAATTCTTTTACAAGATATATACGTAATTTCTTATAATAATTAAAAATAGGCAATTCTTTAATAAAATACGTCATGTTTTAAATAATAATTTTTAAATAGGCAAAAATTTTATAAAATACGTCATTTTTTAAAATAATAATTTTAAAATAAGCAATTCTTATAATAACCGAAGTCGGAGACACCGATCCATTTTCAATTGTGGTCACGATTTAGGCTTCGACAATTATGCCCACGGAATAAGAACAAGCTTGCTCGGTCTTTTAAGCTAATACAGAGGTTCTGTGTCGGAAGTGCGATCTAGTCACGGCTTGGACTTCGACAATTATGGCCACGAATTACGAACGAGTTTGCTCTCACGGCTAAGCTAATACAGAGTTTCAGTGTCGGAAGTGGCATCTGATCACTTCTTGGGCTTTGATCATTCCGGCCAACTAATGTCACATAAAAGATATATTAACTCCGGGATATCAAGAAATAATTCTTGATTTTGAAATAACGTTTGTATTAATATCAGTAAGCATCGTATTTATGACATGACTGCCTAATACGTACCGCAATACACAATCTATGTCCCAATTTTTGCGATTTTATAAATGTAATTACACACATTCTAGCTATGATTGTCATTATAATAGACATTTGGCACATGGTATAACTCTAAAAACAAAGATATATGTAGATATGACATTGTCCTGGTGTCAATTGAAATTACCAATACCTATATGTGACATGCAATTAATATTAACATGTTCGATAGTTAAACTAAGTTTGACATTTTGATGTAATAATAATTATTCAAAATTAAATTTATAAAAACCACAATGTATATATACCTCGCCATACTATTATAGGTATCTCAAGTACAGTGTTGATATTATAAATCAGAAATTAAACACATATATATATATACTATATATACATTAAAATATCCTCGAGCGATCATTCATTGGACCAGCCGGGCTTGGAACCCGGGCCTGTAGCTTGCACTACTAGCGCGCTACCACTACACCACAGGCCCCGATTGCAGCGTGTTCAGCTACGCCAGATGCTACATTCATATGGTGTATATATGCAGCCTGAGAGTCCATGTTGTGTTCCTACATTATAAGGAAGTAGATCCTACATTGGGATCCTATATATGGTTCTTTTTTCCAAAATCACGAGCTGAAGAATCATTCAAAAATTCGCGTTCACACTTGTGCCATTGGTTTTTTGCAGTTTCGCGAACGTGAACAGAGAATTAGTGATGTAGTATATCTATATATATAGTAATTTTTATGCGTGCGCACTTACAGGGTTTTTGCTTTGCAGGTTTGCGAGCGTTCAAAATGAAACGGTAACCACGGGAACTTCAGTAATCTGTGGCTGGAAACGTAATTATTGCGTATATCTTATTGTTACTTCGAACTCCTGAAAAATCCAAACAATATCTGCAGAACGGAATATACATTGCCCTAAATCTGCGCAACAGTACCATAATAGGTATTAAATGTGTTTACTTACGCTATATCCAGAGACTAATACCGTTTATTTTAAACAATTTGTCATATCAACGTGAAGCTTTTAGCTGGAACCTAGTCTCACCGGTGATAGCGGCACGCTTGCAATTTTTCCTCGAGAAAGGTTCTATGGCACATGAGGATGTGATGCCTCAAGTTACATGAAAGCGTCACTGCTAATACATAGAATCCGAGTCGTAGGCATAGTCACATTCGGAAGTTTGCCTGAACCGTTTTCCACAAAGGCGACTCTTCATAAAAAATTATGTTTATACAATCTAAGGGTCCAACGCCCTTATAGATGAGCCATTAGCCGGGGATGTGAGAGAACAAGCGCTCTAGGTTTATAAGCATTGGCTGCGGGGATCGTTGTCAAAGCAACTAAGCAGGGCTCTGAAGCAATTTCAAGCAACCTCAAATTTGGCGACATATGAATAGCAAAACCGGATGATCTGCTAGGACCGTTGAGTTTAGCGTCATTGCGTTTACTTATTTTGCTAGCCAGATCAAGCCATGACTATATAATATTTAGAGCAAGCGAAATGAATAAGTAATAAATTCAATTAATAGATATTCAAATTATTCATAGCTGAACTTTGACGGAGTATTATTTGCAAAGTTACAGGCGATAGCAATAACATTTGGACTGTTTAGTCCACAAAATAAATAGTCCCGTATTTCATAGCTATACATATATATTGGGAAGAATTCAGCAGTATCCGCTTATACAAAAATCGACATAATATATACATTGTACAACCATGGTCCATGGGAAGCATCTTGTTTTGAAGCAAAGTGGAAAGTGCATAGCAAAGTTTTGAGAAGACTCCTGAAATATCTTTGAACTCAAACCACCTGGAATTTACCATTTTAAACCTCAGTTACCAGAGAGACGTGTTCACACGCTCAAACTTTTTGCTCAAATAAAAAAACCGACATAATATATACATTGTAAAACCACGATTTCTGAATAAAACAACAATTCTAAAACCACATATTATGACAAATCTTACTCGACAATATTGCTTTTAGCAATCTTTGCCGTAGTTTGAGGGCCATCCCAAGGGGGGTGTGCAGGGGGAGCGACCCCTCCCACCTTTTACTGAAAAACGTTAAAATTTTAACTCATAGGATTATAACAAAATGAATGTAAACGACCGGCCGCCTCCACTTTTGAAGAGCTTGTGACGCTCCCATGTTGTTTGGACGAGCCTAGGAAAATCGACCGGCCGCCTCCACTTTTGAAGAGCTTGTGACGCTCCCATGTTGTATGGACGAGCCTAGGAAAATCGACCGGCCGCCTCCACTTTTGAAGAGCTTGTGACGCTCCCATGTTGTTTGGACGAGCCTAGGAAAATCGACCGGCCGCCTCCACTTTTGAAGAGCTTGTGACGCTCCCATGTTGTTTGGACGAGCCTAGGAAAATCGACCGGCCGCCTCCACTTTTGAAGAGCTTGTGACGCTCCCATGTTGTTTGGACGAGCCTAGGAAAATATCGACTATTATATAATATGTAGTTTATAGGTACGTACACCCATTGTTGAAATTGAAACCAAACACCGCTCGTCAGCCTAATGCTATGGCAACAGCAATACTTACGCGATTTTGACGCAAAATTGGTAGTTTTTGCGCTCTTATTCAGTTGCTAAAAAGGTTATCGGATAGATGTCATGCCTGCAGTTGCAATGGCACAAACCTCGTGCACTGTGAATTTTCATAACGTCACTTCACCGGTTACCATGTTACAGGTGAAAATAACAATATTTGACATGATTTTGATTTAAAAGTGCAATTTTGTTTTATACCAGTTTTTGGAAAGAGATACATACAAGGCAATGCTTCCACCACTATGCGCCGATGGTTAACTGCAATCAATGATAACAACATTACATATACCAGCCTGTCTGTTCTTGATACATAGCCGTTCTTGTAACATAACTTTGGTGTAGCTCGGTAACCTAACAACAGGATAATCGGTAACTTAGCAAACAGAATAATTCATTTTTAACACAAAACTTTGTTAATGGTGTGTCTTGCTCGGAGTAGTATCTGTCGCGATATGTTAATGATTCCTAGGTTTCCCATGTCTACAATTTGGAACTATATTTTGATATTTCCATCCTTGAGTTCAGGAACTAGAGTGGTCAAAACTACTTATTTTCGAATTAATGTTTGGTATTAGCCAGGGTAAACCCAACGGTAACAAAATTGATATGTTTTCATTACATCTTTTGAGGCTCTAAAATGGAGCAGAAAGGGGTCGAGCACCCATCGCAGTCCCCCTTCTCCCTATAGGTACGTGTCTACCGGTTGCAGATGGGTTTTAGCCTCGGTAACAAAATTGATATGTCTATATTACATGTTTTGAGGCTCTAGAATGGAGCAGAAAGGGGGCTGAGCACCCATCGCCGTCCTCCCTCTCCCTATAGATACGTGTCTACCGGTTGCAGATGGGTTTTTTGCCCGGTAACTCTCAACCATTAATTATCATCTCGTTCTTTATTTACATTGGGTAATAGAATCATTAATAAGTATAGGTATACTTAAACTTTCTTTTTGAATGTTTCGGTACCCGTCCATGATCTCTAAACGAATATCTCAACTGTTCCCTCACTAAAGGCGTGTTCACACGCTCAAACTTTTTGCTCAGATTTTGACCAAAATTTGAGCTCAAATTTTGGTCAAAATTTGAGAGCATCTTTTTTACATTTTTTGCAAGTTTGAACGTGTGAACACTGTTCAAACTTTTCACGAATATTCCTGTAGCCAATCATGGACGAGATGTATTACCTGAAAAGCTTTGAGCTTAAATTTTGATATCAAATTTTAAAATATCGCAATTTTTATTTAAAGATTACCGTCAAATTTTGATCAAATTTTGAGCTCAAAATTTGAGCAAAAAGTTTGAGCGTGTGAACACGTCTCTCTGGTAACTGAGGTTTAAAATAGTAAATGCCAGCTGGTTTGAGTTCAAAGATATTTCAGGAGTCTTCTCAAAACTTTTCTATGCGCTTTCCACTTTGCTACAAAACTAGATGCTTCCCATGGACCGCCGTTAGATCTACACCAATTACTAAAAATTCAGTCAATGTTGATAATTATTTTATAAATATGTAAAGTAATGAAAACGAAAATAATATTATAATATATATAATAAAATAATATATATGTGCCAAAATCACACAATGAAGCTTTCATATTAAAATGCGTGCACAGACGTTTGAGAAATGACTAAGTGTGGTTAGAAACACTTTAAAAATTTACGCAACATATATATACTCCTATTCACATGCATTACGCCAGATTGAAAATTTTAAAGATACAGTGTGAGCGAAAAAACCCTCTTTGAGCGTTAAAATCATTCTGGATACCTAGCCTAAACGCATATTCACACGCTCAAACTTTTTTCTCATATATATACTCCTATTCACATGCATTACGCCAGAATGAAAATTTTAAAGATACAGTGTGAGCGAAAAAACCCTCTTTGAGCGTTAAAATCATTCTGGATACCTAGCCTAAACGCATATTCACACGCTCAAACTTTTTTCTCATATATATACTCCTATTCACATGCATTACGCCAGATTGAAAATTTTAAAGATACAGTGTGAGCGAAAAAACCCTCTTTGAGGGTTAAAATCATTCTGGATACCTAGCCTAAACGCATATTCACACGCTCAAACTTTTTTCTCAAATTTTGATCAATATTTGAGCTCAAATTTTGATCAAAATTTGAAAGCATCCTTTTTGCATTTTTTGTAGGTTTGAACGTGTGAACACAGCTTACACGTTTTATGAATATTCTTGTAGCCAATCATGGACGAGATGTATTACCTAAAAATGTTTGATCTCAAATTTTGAAATATTGCAATTTTCCTCTAAAAATCGCCTTCAAATTTTGATCGAAATTTGATAAAGTTTTGAGCTCAAAGTTTGAGCAAAAAGCTTGAACGAGTGAACACACCCTAATACTATTTTAGCTCACAGAAATGAATTTAAAGTATTATAAATTTTTGAACTAATATTTTTAAAATTTTCACAATCTGTACATGTCCCTCGCAACTGTATAATTATTTGCAACATGATTTCGACCAGACTTGTTTCTTCAGTTAAGGAAATACTGAATTAAAATTTCGATTAAGAATAATTTAAGAAAAATTTAAGACTTAAATTAAGATTATCTAAAAATTTAGTTGTATATCTACAGTTGTATATTTAACTGTAGTTCGTTACTTCGGCTGGCTCTTATCTTAAGTAATTACATTCAAATTTTCACAATGCATAAACCTATGCTTCGATTCAATTATATTGATTTTACGATATTGTACGAGGGTTAAATTAATATTTTTTAAACGAAAATCCGAAATTTAACTATCATCACTTTCATTAAAACAAATAATGATAGCAGCAAAAATGATTAGATAATGTATACAATAATAATATGCGTGAGTCGCATCCGGAGCTGCAGCCGCGTCTCACTCTTGGCCCGGTCCAGACCAGGATGTACGTCCTGCGGCTGGGGTCGAGCCCGTGACCAGAGATTAGCCTAAGCCTAACACTTGCCATAAAATATCGGCAGTATATATCCTTTTATATAAAAGTGTGGGCCGCGTCAGGAGCCGGAGCCGCGTCTCGCCCTGACCCGGTCTGGTCCGGAATGTACCCCCTACGGCCGGGGTCGAGTCCGGGACCAGAGACTAGCTTAAGCCTACCCACAGCGATAAAATATCTGCAGTACATATCGTTTTATAAAAATAATATCGACAAAGCAGGCAAACTTTTACCGACGATATAACGATTACAAAAATTTTCAAACTAAAAACCAAGCTAAAATTCTATAGTTTGCTATCGCGGGTAAAATGCAGGTATTTCCAGCTGACACTTCGGGCGGCAGTTACTATCAGTTTGATTTATATTCACTGACGTTCTTTCAGGACGCAGTATCGCCTATTTCTGAGATCCTTCAAGAACAAAAAAAGACAATAGTTGGACGGAAACTTCCACAATGACCAGTGTTATAATACATTATATATACATATACTTTTCAGTGAAAATAAACATAAACAAGATGCCTTCCTACTAAACCGTCACTGGGTCATATATGTGACCGGTTACATTTCACACTACGCCTGTTACCCCCAGGCCCAGCCTATGACAGTCTCTGTGCTCCAGATTACGGCGCTTAAATGTTGCCTTCTAGTTAGTAGTTTCGCTGTGTCAGCACGGCTTCTTTACCGAAGCAAAACTCCCTTTTCATAAGCTCCCATGTGACGACTCGACAGCCGTTTGTGAAGCCAGTAAAAAGCAAATACATGTATCAGTTTCAACCGTTCAAAGAAATTCACGGTCTCACAAACCGTGGTGTCAGTGTCTCGACACAGATGATGACGTAGCGATTTCTCTTGTCTGGAATCAGGCACGTCATAGCAACATAGTTCATGAGACGGAACATCGAACAGTGGCACTTGTCATAAATTACCCAGACACACAAAACCAGTATTCGGCTCAACTTCCACGACATCACGTTGCTCATATTGTGCATAGCTACATCACAGGATCCATACCGCTGTCAAACGACTATCGCTAACTCCCTCGTAATAGATATGAATAGTGTCACTTGACGGCCCGAAGCAATCCCAGCGTCGCATAGCATCTACATCGCTAGAAACCACATTCTTTTGCGTAGGATTTATTATGTCTTTATGTACTTCTTGAATACTCATGTACGATCACGACTGTCAATTCAAATTTCAAATTGGAGTTACTTGATGGATCAACACCAGCGAAACTAGGATCTCACTCAGCGTGTGTATAAGGCTATTTTCAAAGTTAACGTTATAGCTAATGCTAAAAAGAGTAGATGGCTGTGGCTGACCACGATTGACGGTTTCAATAAGGTCAGCTGTTTAATAAACTTGATTTTAACGATTGTTCGCACGCTTAAAATATTTTGCTTAAATTTTGATCAAAATTTGAAAGCATCCTTTTGCATTTTTGATAAGTTTGAGTTTGATAAGTCAACAAGCCTTTAGCCCCATGCAATTAGATTATGGCACCTCAGACGAGGCTCCACATCAGTCTCTTGTACTAATCTGTTCTAATGCCATAACGTAAATCCCCAGTGCATTTGAAGTGAGACTTCTGCAAAGAAACTGGAAAGTCCTGACGACCATTTCAGTACCATTAATCCACATTTTTTCTAAAACAGCTAATGTTGTCTGGGTAATTTATGACAAGTGCCACTGTTCGATGTTCCGTCTCATGAACTATGTTGCTATGACGTGCCTGATTCCAGACAAGAGAAATCGCTAGTCATCATCTGTGTCGAGACACTGACACCACGGTTTGTGAGACCGTGAATTTCTTTGAACGGTTGAAACTGATACATGTATTTGCTTTTTACTGGCTTCACAAACGGCTGTCAAGATCGTCACATGGGAGCTTATGAAGAGAAGAACTGCTTGGGTAAAGAAGCCGTGCTGACACAGCGAAACTACTAACTAGAAGGCAACATTTAAGCGCCGTAATCTGGAGCACAGAGACTGTCATAGGCTGGGCCTGGGGGTAACAGGCGTAGTGTGAAATGTAACCGGTCACATATATGACCCAGTGACGGTTTAGTAGGAAGGCATCTTGTTTATGTTTATTTTCACTGAAAAGTATATGTATATATAATGTATTATAACACTGGTCATTGTGGAAGTTTCCGTCCAACTATTGTCTTTTTTTGTTCTTGAAGGATCTCAGAAATAGGCGATACTGCGTCCTGAAAGAACGTCAGTGAATATAAATCAAACTGATAGTAACTGCCGCCCGAAGTGTCAGCTGGAAATACCTGCATTTTACCCGCGATAGCAAACTATAGAATTTTAGCTTGGTTTTTAGTTTGAAAATTTTTGTAATCGTTATATCGTCGGTAAAAGTTTGCTGCTGTCGATATTATTTTTATAAAACAATATGTACTCCAGATATTTTATCGCTGTGGGTAGGCTTAAGCTAGTCTCTGGTCCCGGACTCGACCCCGGCCGTAGGGGGTCAGTTCCGGACCAGACCGGTAAGGGCGAGACGCGGCTCCGGCTCCTGACGCGGCCCACACTTTTATATAAAAGGATATATACTGCCTTAGCA